>VTPC01005554.1:0-23392 GCA_011009095.1 Ignelater luminosus | reverse complement strand
GAATGACTCATGGTACACATCGAAATGTGATAATGAACAAAAAGAACGCCAACTGCTGCTGCCATAGTATTAAAAAATATACAGTCACAGACATATAAAACCTACTTCTACCCTTCATCTTCTTCCAAAAAAAAGGAATAAAGAGAAAGCAAAGAAGAGCAGTCTCCATTTCTCGTTTTTTTTCTCCGGTCCTTTACTATCCTTGAAGGTCACGCCTTCGTAATTAATAGGAAATATGATTCAAAGAGCTTGATAAATCTACTGGCAAGTTTAGGGCTTAGTGCTTTCTATTATGATACCCAGATGTTGGAGTTATTAGGCATCCACCACTCTCAACAACCCATACCATCCGGTATATTGCCAGTTCTTTTTTGACAACGCGGATTTTAACGTTGCCACAATCGATGGGTTGAACACTTTTCATAGTGTGGGAGGTATTAAATACCTCACCCTGATACAAGATCTTCCACCTGCAAAGATGATAGAAAAGGTGACATCAGTCTCCTCCGACGAAATCATAGGAACGTTAGGCGTGCTTCAGTTGCAGACCTTTGAAAATATTGGTAGAAATGAACTAAAAATATTACCATCAAGGACATGAACAATCTTCGTTCTCTCTCAGATGTCTTTATTCCCAGCCTGTTGAATGTTTTATAAATGAGTGGTAAGTGGTTTGAGATTTCAGGAATTCCATAGTGGAAAGGTTGCATGCGTAGTCTCCGTGAAGAAGGGTCTTTAGACAGGAGTGCTGTATTACCACTACCATTCATCAAAGCGCCTTCAACTAACTATAATACCATTTATACAGCTCTCAAGTATGCAGGACAAGAGTGTTAGCAGATGGGGATGAGGACTTGCTATGTGACTTTCAATCAGCCACTATGTATTAAAGCCCGAGAAATTGTGGTTTCATGTCCAAACAACTCTTTGCTAACCTTTGTAGTGGTTAGACTAGGTGGATTTTACCTGCTTATGTCCTTCTTAGGGTGAATTGGTCAAACAATGGCAGGTAGTGGTCTTGAGGAGGTATTGTGCACGATATTTGCAGGTACATAACTCCGTTGAAAAAATGTTAACTAGACATGCATTTAGCAGAGCTGTACGAGGACACCTGCTTGTTCAAACTGTTTTAGCCCAAATTTTTCTAAACAGTTTGGAGGTCTCGAATGAGGTCACTGAAGTCGCTGAAATGTTGACAAAGATGAAAGATAAGACGTTGACCCAAGATGTATTCAAGGAGAGTGCTTGAAAGAAAATGAACCCACTGCTATCCTATTGGTACAATACTTTCATATGATTTCTCTTGTGAAATATTTCATTGCAGGTGATTGGAAGTCTCACCTCTGTTGTGTCCAACAAATGATTCTTTTTTTTTCATGCTAGTGGCCACTTACAGTATGCCAAGTGTGACCATTAATACTTGCAAGATATGCGTGTTCTTCAAACCACTCATCCCTTCAAGTTTAAAACTTTCATCCAAAAACCCCTCTGATATGATAATCGAGCAGATCCTTATGCGGTCTCTGAAGGGCTTTGGCGGGTTAACATAGGGAAGGGAGATAACTAAGCCTGTGCTGACAAAGTGGGTTGGTGGGATAGTTATAGCTACTTCCATCTGTTTTTCATTGGGGGGTTTTGCTAAATTGCAGTTCTCAACAGGAAAACAGCATGCAGCAACTAGGAATGAAGAGGATAGGAAAAAGTTGTTCGAGTGGTTCAGTCATCATCTTCATTTTCTAAAATCGCTTTCACTGGTATCTCTTGCAACGGGGATAGTTGGCAACTGCAATGTAAATTGTCACAAAGTGTTGGAAGCAGGAAAGGCCACATGGCAAAGTTAATTGGGCAAAATCTTGGAGAGGTAAAGCAGAATCAAAAAGACAAAGTACTATCCTTGGCTTCTATGAGCAGCACTGTCAAGATTAATAATGTAATTGAAATTGATTCTCTTCTCATATTTTAGAGGATCGCAATCACCAAGCAAAGTGGTGAGGGCTTGAAAGATCTATTGAAATACAAATTGGTCCCTTTCTCGCTAGCTCTCTTCAAAGAAAACGGAATAAGGAAAACCAAGAAATTTGCCATTATGAAGTTTTCCCAGTTAAAGAAACAGCAGTAGATCTCAAGACTACTGCTGGTATTATTGATGGTGGTTTTCTTCTACATCATGTGAAATGGAGTGTTGGCTCCACTTCCTCCCATGTATGCAACCAGTATGCGACCTACGTCAGAAGTGATAATTGTACTGTTATTTTTGATGACTGCAATAACACCGCCAACAACACTAAACGACCTGAACAAAGACGAAGATGCAGCACAAAAACGTCTGTAGACAGTTCAGCAAGAAAACTTCATGTCAAATGAGAACAACAAAACAAAATTGATCAATATGCTGTCACAGAAGATGATAATGAATGCATTAAAACAAGAGTAGCTGATGGAGATGCTGACACACGAACAAACATATATTTCGTCAAACCAGGAAGAAGAAATGTTGAAAGAAAGACATATTCTTCAGTTGAGTTATCAAAACTTGGATATCAACAAGTATTCTTTTTATTCATGCATTTAGTGGATGCGACACCACTTCATCTGTTTATAGAATAGGTTAGAGCACAGATTGTAAAAATAAAAATTTATAATTTGTGATTTTTTCAAACCAAATAAATAAAATTGAGACACAAAGAGGTCTGTAAACTTTTAACAGATTCAGAGCTAAGCGTGTTTTATTTTTAAGTAGCGCATTAATTTATTTTGAGACAGTATAGAAGCTAAAATCAACTTCCTTCTTTTAAACTAAAAATTCTTCTCCAACTCTTTCCTTTAAATTTCGGCAACAAAACTGATAGCTTTTCATATAGACATACAAGGCATTATTTAAAAATGATTACCTCGTAATAAACAAATTCAATTCGCAAAAATGATTTAATAAATCTAGTAAATGACACTTTATGAAAATATATAGCCCTGCCATATTTCGATTCCATAAAACGATTTATCGCAATCGAAACCGTTCCTTAGTAAAGCTTTTGATAGGGGCGTCTCCACGCACTCACACTATTATATCTATCTCTCTATGTGTTAGAGTATTAAGTTATTGGTATTGCGGAAGCATTTTCTATTAGTTTGATTAAACTGTGTAACTTTTCTCTCCTCGGTGCATGAGCTCGAATATGACATAAGTGACTAAAAGGCTCAATGTCAAAACTAAAAGCTTTTCTATAATGTATATCTCTAAAACTTTCCCTAAACTTTATTACTTTTTTTAATTCATTCTGTTGCTGCAGGCTTGTATTGTGTGCTACATGACAATAATAACATTTTAAATAGAGAAAGGGCAATATTTCAAGCATTTTCCAACTGAAATTTCAGCTTTTCATGAAACGGGGGACACGGGTCAGTTGATGTACGAGTGCTATTGAACAAACGCCCGACAAAACGGAAACCAAACCATTAATTGCGAAGAAGACAATGGTGGCAGGAAAGCACATGTTAAGTTTAGTTTGTTAATTATGGCGTCACACACAATGGAGGCGCTTCCGACGCTACCACGACCCGGAAATATGACGCTCGTTCCCTGTTTCAAACTCTCACCGTTCTGAGAGGAGACTTTAATACTCATTAAGCGAAAATTTTGTAGGTAGTATAAACTTCTAGGTGCAGTAATAATTCTAAACCTTTTTTTCTTGTTAGATAATGTCGTGTTAATTGTCGTTTTAAAGAAAAGATTTTGAAAATCAACGATGTAGAATTAATGTGGCGACAACAAAAGAAAAATAGGAAACACAAAAATAAGAGTCACGTGCCATAGCGTAACCAATCGTGACCTAGGAGTACATTCATTTCAACCATTGAGCCAATAATAATTCGATTTTGCACGCCTTGTAAGCGCGGGCAGTTTGAATGCACCGTAAAACAAGATTACATGGGAGAATATTGTCCCTTCAGGATATGTGCTAATAATGATGTTTTGAAAGGACCTTTCTGACATGAATAACATTAGTCGAATCGTAATGTTCTTGTTAAATGTTGACTTTTGTAATATGAACTCAATATGGTTTGGAATGTGTTTGATAATAATCGCAGCGTGATGTATTTTGATGGTATTAAGTGGGCATTTCTGTTAATAATTATTTCATGTTATTGTCTAACTTGTTAAGACGAATTAACCAGTAAAAACAAAAATTGGATAGCTCTTCCTTTTTTTTTTTTTTTTAGAGTTTTGGTCTAATTTTCTTTTCTGATTTCAACAATCGACGACAACTGTTAATTTCAAAGCAAAGTTCATTGTTATAATAAATTTTTCATTTATGCAATGTAAGGAAACATTGATTCTGTATCGTATATTTCGCAATGTATACAAAAGTATTCATTCTTATTATTTTCCTGTAATCAAATCTTTCGTTAGGTAATGACGGCTCAAGAACTAAAAACGTTGTATTTACGTATTGTTTTATAAATCTTTAAAACTCCATCTTTGTTCAATAAATAAATTTGTTGGTATAATGAACTTTTACGTAAATCTGATTCTTACCTTTCTGTACTGACATGAATTCAACTTGCACTCGTATTGATGTGGTACTATGAGACCTGGTATGCTTGTAATTTTTCTCTAAGTACTTAGATGTTAGATATAACGACAATTTTGCATGGATGCTAATTACTGTTCTCTACCGATACACAAGTCATCTTCAGTTTATCACTAGTGTACAGAACAAATACATAAACAAATTGTTAGTATACATTGAGAAACGAAATTAGTTTCTCTTCATATTTTCGAGCAACTGAAAACTTTTTATTAAAGAATAAGCATATAGATAGAACAAACTAGAATTTGTCAGAAATAGTTTTAAGATATCCCTAAAATGAAAATTCTGCCCATGTATGAGTTTTACTCAGATTTTTACGTTTTGAATACAAATAATACTTACAGCTTTTAGTTTTTGTAACTTTTCTATTAAATATGTTTTAACACTAATTAGAGTGTATTTGCTATATACAGTATGCCATTTTACGGGTGCTTTCCTGAATGTTTAGGAATGGCAACACGTCTTACAATTCAGAGATATCTTTGTGTAATTACAGATTTTAATCATGTTTGTATAGTTTGTTTTCTATAATACGTGTCAATATCAAAATTCCTCAATTTATGCTGGTTAGAAATAAAATTTGCTTTTTTCGAAAATACAACAATAAGAATAACTAGAAATTATTATAAGAAAGTCTATTTAACAAAAAGAAAGTAAACAAAATGAACAGGTTTGTACAAATGTTAAACAGGAAATATAACCAAACAAATGTCAAACAGTTGACTTGTCAGTTTTGAAATTCACAGCAAACTATGGTTCAATTAACATGGGTTGAACTTTTTAAAGAACGTTTAGGGGAGGATCCGTAAAATGAGCATACTGTATGTCTGTATCTATTGCTTCATAGCGTTTTACGCCTTGCGATTACCACTCTCCACTGTTTTCTATTATTCCATTCTCTTTTATTTAGATATCTCTCACTCATCCATTTTCTGAGTCCTTGATCCCAGTTCTTCCTTGAGCTTCCTATTTTTCATCTATTCTTTGAATATGTCCATATCACTTTAATTGCTTATCTCTTATTTTCTTCTCTGGCCGCTTTTCTCTACTTCCATTAATTGTCTGATATAGTTATCTGTTTTATGTTTTGCTTTTGAAATCGTAACCGATGGCACCCATCTCTGTGGCTAAAATTTTTATTTTATCGTTCTCGGTTCTCTGTCATTATCCATATTTTACTGCCGTAAGTTAATACACTTTCTACCATAGAACTGTATGTTCTGATCTTGCTTTTTCTCTTGATATTTTTCCACCACAGTATTCCTTTTAAAGTACCTATGAGATTCCGGTTTTGTATAATTCAGTTTTGTATATTTGCTGTGTTTTTGCCTTTACTCGTAAATGTCACCCCTAAGTATTTGTCTACTTCTTCCTCAGTTATGCTGTACTCCAGTATTAAATCTCCTTTTTTTTACTCTAACGCCCATGTATTTCGTTTTAGTAATATTCATCTTCAGAGTTTCTATACTCTTTCACTAGTTCTCTGGTCACGTATTCCATGTCATCTTTAGATTGTCCGATTACCACCTGGTCAAGTCGAGTCGAGTTTAGCGTTAATTCCCCGCCGAAGGCAGGAGGCCGTTTTAAGCTACCCCTGTAGCTTCTTCAGCCTAGTGGATGGTGGTAGTTGGATAGCGAGGCAGAACACGTCCGTTGTTTCCGTTTATTGACACCGGGTCAGACGTTGGAATGGGTTAGGTAAGATTTTTGGACCATGAGATTTAGGTTGCAACAACAGGAGGAGAGCCTATGGCAGCATGGATGTTCCGTGACGACGTCCATTATTCATAGTTGATGGTATTCTTGAGCTGGGCGGCATTTGACGTTGGTACCTGAAGTATAGTGGTTAGTGCTGAGTGGGCTGAAAAGGGCTTTGAAGGGCATCATGGACTGGTGGAGGCTTGAAATGTTAATGGAAATATGGATCTTCTTTAGATATTGAAACGGCCCGTGGTGGTGTCTAGGCAAAATTTGTGGATGGGGTTATCGACCTCGATGTAGTCGAAGTCGGCTGCTGCCGTTTGTTCGCTGCTCACCGCCGAGATGGCGATGTGCCGATGTGAATCAAAAAAGGCCTATGTTGGACCCGCTACAGGGGCGATAGATATGGTTAAATATTCATCGGCTGTCGCGGGCGGTGTTGGACCATCTTGTTGATGGTTGTGATGAAGAGGCGAACAACGTGTACAGCTTAAACTCGCGATAATTGGTGGTGATGCGGCATCCAAATGGTTTTCGAGAGCCAGGCCTCTACTCGCGCAATGTAGGGGGTGACTTTGATAGCAGCCGCTAGACGCAAACGATGACAAGGGAAAAAGGGAACTTTAACGCCCGCGCCAATAGTTGCACCTTTTCCCCAAAGCAATGACGTACGCGGGTGGGGAGGTATACCGGCCACCCGGATCCTGCGGTTACCTATAGCAGGGGGGATCCGGATGTACGGTCGATGCTGCTCCTGGCCTTTGTCTCGCACTAACTAAAGTTGCGAAAAAAACAGCAGGTAAACAGGATACGCCACCCGGTGGAACACCGGAGGAGGGTGCACCTCACATGGACGAAAGGAAAGGTAGAGAGTAACCACTGCCGACGTCTACCTCAAACGAACACTACACGGAACTGCTATCTGGTCGTTCGCAAATTGTAAAGTGCACAATGCTGTACCGTCACTGATTGCATACCCCATCATTTCGCATTTTTTAATGCATATTCTACATATATTTTAAATAAGGCAGGTGATATACAACAACCTTGTCTAAGTCCCTTATCGTTTGAAAATCTGTGAGAAGAATTATTTCCTAATTTAACTTTTGATGTGCAATTGTTGTATAGATCTTGAACAGCCATTATAAGTGTATAAGTGTATGGTTGATTTGTGTGTACTTTAGTGCCTCCCATCGTGACTATTTTTCCAAATAGGAAATTTTTACATTATTTTTATTACAACAGAGCTGCTAAAAATGCAAGATGTGTTGCATAATCAACAGTAAATTTTGTGGTTGTAATCTTATTCGATGTCTCTGTACTGTGTCATAGGCTTTAGATAAATCAACAAACTGTAATTGTAGTTCTTTTCCATGGGCTAATTCTTTCTCTACTATTAGCTTTATGCCGAAGGTATTGTCAGTACACGATTTGCCGCCTCTAAAGCCACTTTAATGTTCCGATTCTTTACTGCTGTATTCTTCTTTAATTCTAACAATTCGTCCATAAAACCGACTAAACGTACTGCCAACTAATAAATTTTGGTAGTTGTTACAATTAGTTCGGTCTTTTTTTTTCAATAATGGTGTAATGTAGGTTAATTTTTACTCATCTGGAACCCTTTGTCTATTAATACACATTGTAAATTAATAATGTAGCTATCATGGGTTGTAGGTTCATCTTCGACACTGATTAATTTAGTAGCAGTTTACGTTATGAGTATAAAGGCTTAGGTCTTTCTTAAAAAAGGTTTACAAAGTAATGGTTTCAAAATTCTATGCTGGTAGTGTCTGTTTTGGCTTTTTCTTTTAACATTTCTTTTTCTTCAACTGCGCTGAAATAGCTGCTCTGATGTAGTGCTGCCAACTGCTTAAAAAGCTGCTTACCTGCCAAATAACCATCCACTGGTTAAATTCGAATGGAAAGACAGTTAGTGGTTATCTTACCAATAAAACTTTGGAAGGTAATTAACAGCCGCTTTATTGAAAAAACCAACCCTAAGTCTAGCCATCACTGAAGCTTGTTGTTTTTCGATTGAAAACATATTGTTTTGTATGATGACAATCAATTGATTATCTGTATCTCAAACGATCTAAAAAATAATAAAAGGCTGAAACATATGGATGTAAAGTATTTCTATATAAAAGAGAAAATAGCAAATGGCATGTTCAGGCAGCACTTTAACTCCTCGTTGCAACCTAATCATGTAAAGAAAGTAATGTTGCAGCAAGGAACTAATGGTGGAAGTTGCATACATATGAGTCCATAATTCAAGGCAGACCTTTGTAAGGTTGGTATTGTTTAACCCTTTTACGTAGGAAAAGACTTTCGTTAAGAATTGAATTTTAACTTCTATTTTCCACAAGAACAAGCGCCAAATCATCATGAAAAAGTGATTTATGCTGTGATATTCTAAAGATGAGAAACAAGTGTAAAAAAACTATTTAGCTCTCAGACCAACAAAATTTCAAAAAAAAGTCATTTAGACCTTTTACAGTTTTGGTATCATTAGCAGTCAGTCTCTCAAGCTTAGTAGTTACATAAAAAAATAATTTTTTTGAAAGACCGGCGTAAGGGAGTGCGGTACCTCTCTATAGAGCCAAAAACGATATCAAATTATCGATTTTTAGGTTTCAGTCGCAGATATTTTTAGCAACTTTTGGCAAACCAGCTCTGTAGGTTATCACCTTGCTATTCTATGATTATTTACACGGCGTCATGTTATAATTAAATGGCATGCAAAACTTTAGTTATTTATTCCAACCTTTTTCTTGGAGATCTTCATTCACTTTGTCCTTCCATTTTGTATTTGGCTTCACTCTCCTCCTTCTCTTACCACCAGCTTTAGCTCTTTTCCCAACATAGTCCTCATCCTTTCTTTGTACATACCCGAACCATCTTAGTTAGCCTGCTTTCTTGGATGGGCACAACCTTGACCAATTTTCTGATAAGCTCATTTCTAATCATCTCCTCCATATATCCACCTTAACATCCCCATCTCAGCCACTTCTATTTTTTTTCTTGGGTCTCCGTAACAGGCCACGTTTCCACTTCGTGCTTCATAGCAGGTCGCACCACCGTATTATGCATCTTTCCTTTCATCCTGCAGCTTACATTTCCATCACACAGCACTTCACTTATTTTCCGCCACTCTAACCCTCCGCAGTTTACTTTATGCTGAATCTCTGCATCCAACCCTCCATCGCTCTGTACATGCGACCCGAGGTACTTAAACGTCTTGACCGATGGTAACTGTTTTTTGTGAAGTTTCTTTAATCATGCCTTCTGCCAACCTTGTTATCCTATACTCCGTTTTCGACCTACTAATCCTCATCCTCTTTCTTACAGTATTTTTCTCCACTCTTCCAACTTTTCCTCCAGTTGTTCTCGGGTGGATTCGTACAGAACAATTGTCATCCACAAACAGTGGAACGTCTATCACCAGGTCGAACACGTACGGGCTGAGTTCCGATCTCTAGTGCAGGCCCACTCTTACCGGGAACTCCTCAGTCCTACCGGCACTACTCCTCACAGCAGTCTCCGCCCTATTACATATTTTCTTAACCAGCGGCACGTACTTCCCTAGCGCCCATTTCTCCCACATACATCTTCAAACTTCTTGCCTGGGTACCCTATCATATGCCTCTTCAAGGTCAATAAAGACCATGTGCATCTCCACTTGCATCTCTCTACACTTTTCTATTAATAGCATCAGGGCAAATATCGCATCCGTCGTTCCCTTTCCTGGCATGAACCCAAATTGCTCTTCCGACAAGCTCCGTCTTCTGCCTAATCCTTCCTTCAATGACTCTTCCCAGACCTCCATAGTTTGTGACATTAGCTTTATGTCTCTATAGTTCCCATAGTACTGCACATCTCCTTTTCCTTTTTATATTGGTATCAGTACACTCTTTCGGTATCACTTCCTGTTGCCATAGTTTTTTATATAAATTCCATCATACATCGATACCTCCCTCGCTCAATACTTCCGCCGGTATCAGGTCCGTCTATTCTGGTTTGTAACCTTTCAAATAGGGATAATAAATTGCACTACAAATTTCAAATTTATCCAGTTTTCGCAAACTGCAGAACAAATTAGTTTCAATTGCCTGCTAAATACAAAACTAAACGATAGATCGATTTGAAAATAAAGTCTTTTAAAAGGTTAAGTTTTCGAACCATAGTACTACTATCTCAGTACAGTGCCATTGAGCACATATAGTAAACGACTACATAACTACTTTAGAAAATCTTGAGACAGATTTAGTATTTTACGCTAATTCTAATAAGTCTTAAAAATATAACGTGTTTCTTATTTAACTTAGATTAATCCTGTAAGTTTCCATAGTATAATTTATGTTTTAACTTGTTTTTTTTAATTTACTTATTGCCTACAGCATGTATTTTGCCTTTTTTTAGAAACTTTACTTTCAAGTAGTCTATTTTAGGACCTATTTTCAGATTTTTACAGCCTGAAATCTGCCTTCTAGTGATCATAAATCGTAATTAGCTTGTGTTGCATTTCCGCAACTGTACAACGAAAATATATATGTCAGAGATTTCTTTTCCATTATTGGGCTGTTGCATCTTCACTGTCTCAATTCTTAGCGGACGGTCTTTTACTTGTGCCCTTAACTATTTCAAGCAGCCTCTTCAACTTTAGAACAATCTGAATTTGAGATTTCTATGCAGTCCAGTTGACTTCACTATGTAACTTTATCACTGATGCCTGGTCCATTTTTTTCGTCATCAGCATTTACTTCTTAAGTTCTTACTCCAACACTATTACAAAACCGCGCGTACTTCGTATCTTTTTGCACCAAGAAAAAACAAATCTGCTTCTAGTGTGGGAAAAAATGTGCGCCAACCGCACACACTTCTAACCTTAAAAATACGCGCTCTTAATTTGAAAACAACTGAGCACTGGGCCTATAACCTGACAAATTTGGCACATGCAGATGGTATGTTTTTAGAGGTTCACCAATAAAAATCAACCAAAAACGTTTAATAACACAGACTTGGCATAAATCGTTTATCATATTCACAAGACCACACGTACGTGTTACTAAATCTTAAAGAACTAAATAAAAAAATTTATTGTACATACATTCATAATTAGAAGAGTTAGTATCGTAAAAAATACTAAATTAGATATTATTCGAAAGGATAATGAGACATTTCATTAAGCGACATAAAATTAAATAAATGAATGTTACACAAGATAATATTGAATAAGTCAAGGTACATTTTTATATTTCTAGGTCAGATTCAATATTGACAAAGTTATTTATAAATAAGGGCAACATATAATATTTATAGATTTTACTATATACATGGTACTTTATTATACTTAAAACCCAAGAAAAAATAAAAGAAAACATCTTTTTAATTAAATAAAAATGTTTACAGAGAAAAAATATAATATTCAGAGAAAATCTGCTCCAAAAGATTTAGGAAAACATAAAGGAAAGAGCAAACGTTCTGTTTTCAATGCACTTATATATTTGGTTGGTGCTTGAATTACAAGTTTGAGGTTATGTGATGATGATATATGTACAAGGCAATATGGCGGATAGTATGCAAGCTGAGAAATGCGGTCAGAATCCATTTGTGAGATTAAATTTGTGATTCATTGTAGCGGAATGGAGAGTTGTCACATATGTCGACTTGGTCTCTGGCTAAGTGGATAGTTAGGTTTTGCGCTCTCTCCCTGAAAAATATTTTAAAAAGAGGAATATAAAAAAGTTGATTTAATGCAGCGCCCGAAAAATCTGTTGTTACTCATATTCTGAATATGCAGAATTGTAAAATTTTATTTTTTTAAAATTTATTAAAACTATTAAAACGAAATGATACAAAAGTAGCAACCTTTACGAGCTGGAAACGATTATTTGCGAGATGTGCATGAAAAATTGGCACGACGTCAAATCAAAACAACATATTTTTATTTTTTATTTTCAATAAGGCAATTGGAAAATGCCCTTTTAAATCATTTCTATATACGAGGACGTATTTATGATTGTCACGACGACAAACAATTTTGATGGATATTTTCGATATTTTCCGCACTAAAACTGGATAACACATAACATTTTTATCACTTTCAGATAACAATCTCGACTGTTCCAATTAAACAATTAAAAATAGGAAATAGATTTGTGGTTCTCTTTTAAAACCAAATCTTATCATAGCTTTTAAGTATTATAATCTGGTGGCCCCCTTTTTTCTGCTGAGAGAGGACGTTCTCGTGTTAAGGGATGTTTTTCGAAGTAAAGTAGGGTGCATACATTACGGCAAAAACATACATATGTATATCTTCAAATTGATTTGTCACAGGCGAATAAAGTCGCGGTTGTAATGTTTTTCAGTGATAAGTATCAATTAATGCAGGGATTCTCAAAATTTCCTTGTCGATCTTATCGAATTTGTACCTTTTATTTTTTACGCCGTTTCCTTCTTGAATCAGCATAAGATAAAATAAATTCAACGAATGTAAATACAAAATTCAATTTAAATACAGCTAGAAAATTTACAATTAGTCGTGTTAAATTTTGAGAATCTCTGACATATTTTAAAATAACCCCTAAAAATATTGACGACTGTATTTAGTAATAGAATGTTATCTCCTCCAAGCATTCTACTAATAAATTTCTTGATACAAATCATATTTAACATTTTATTTTCCTATTTTTGATCCCCTTTTATCTATCTACAATTCTTTTTTATCGTTAACGTGTTAAGAATCTTTTTTTCTTCCTATTTTTTTAAAACATTAGCGTGAGAAAGATTTTTATAAAAAAATATTTATCACTAGAATGCTTAAATGGAAAAAAATGACGGATGTAGAATTAAGTCAAAAATTCTTATTCCGAATTCAATGCGGGACCGCGTTTAAATATTAAGCTAATGCGATGTTATCATAAGGAGTGATATCATGAAGACTTTGGTATTAAGATACGCCATTCTTGGCTTAATTAAGATGAGATGCTTAATTGCAAGGGGCTCTACGTTACACTGTTAATTTTGAAATATAATTTTGGATATTAAAGAGGCCCAATGGAGAATTAAGGAAATAATTAAAAAATTTAGCTAAATGAGAATTTTTAAAATTAAGAAATGAAGCATTTTATACTAGAAAATTTAAAGAAATTCAATTACTGGAGTTTGAAGTAAACTTACGAAGCGTAAAGAAAAAAAAGAATTTGAACGCAAATATACCAAAACAAAAAAAGTGGTGCAAGCTGTGTTACCATTTTTTGGAGAGTTAAATTGCTTTTTGGTAACATAACTTTTATAATATGCGTTTGCAAGTAGAATCTTAGTCTAAAAGACAGACAGGGCCGGCACTAGGCTATTTGGCGCCTGTCGCAGAATTTCTTAATGGCAAACAGATGTTTTACTGGCCATGGCATAACAGTCAATTTGTGTAATTTGCACGGCCTTCCTCCAGCTGTCGTATGCTAGATTAAAGAAGGATTATCACACCGTAGAAAGACTTTAATAGGAAGTAAGTTTATCTAATGTCGCCTATGAATATAAAAGCAAGACTTAATAAACTAAAGTAACACCCGTATAAGAACTTTATTAAATTTGGTAGTACAATGGAAGAGAGGTGTAGTGCCAGAGACACAGACAAAACATCAAAGTGTCTTGTACTCAGAGAATAGCTACCGTGGGATCTCTTAGAGAGCCCAATGAGACGTTTAGACATGATAGTGTCTTTGGCGTGATTCGACATAATGTGCCAAAGATACATCTAGAGAAAGTAAACCTCATTTGCTCCTAATAGGATTCTTCTTAACTGTATTTCAAGCGTGCCAAAGGTAACGAAAGATCATAATCACTGTTGGAATTATGTAGAAGTAGATTTTTGTTATACTGAACTCAAGAGTTAATTGCGCTATTTGAGACTTGTTATCTTTTCGGCGTGTTAAACAAGAAGACCAAGAAAACCAATAACTTACAAAAGTTTTTAGGGTTTTCTGTCTTCAAAAGATTTTTTTATCAAAATGGGAGCGAGTGGGGCAAAGGTCTAGCTTTGAAGATTAGAAAACGATATAAATTTCTATCTGCGAAAACTAGAACCGGTGCTAGGGTGTTTGATGCTTGCGGCAGAATTTCTCAAGTTTTGTTTGTCTTATTCGCTACTATGCAGTGCCTAATCACCGTGGTGTTAATGGTAAGTTGCCTCATTTGCACGTTTTTGCGCCGGCCCTGCTTTAGACAATCCGTGGCTCTTCGCTGATCATACAAAACTTGCTAGTTTATAAACTTGTAAAGTTGTAAATCGTATTGATATGGGTTTTCGTGAATAGTCTGGGGACAAATGCGCTGGAAACTCTGAGAAAAACGCTAGAAGACTACTCTAGACTTAAGTAAGCACTAAACAACCAACAGAGTATTAGTTCGGAATTGCGAATTACGTTATGCCATTCGAAACCTAAAAATAAAAAAAAACGTTGAGGATTTACAGAATTATGTAGTTACAAATTGAATTTAAGGACTTGTAAGTAGAGTTTCTATAATGTAATTAAATGCTTGATGTTTTTAGGGACAATGCTGAAAATTCTGTGAGAAACGCTGTAAATTTGCTATAAAATAGTCGTACAATTAGAAAGAAAGAAGACAGAATTTCTTAAAGCAATTTCGTGAGGTAAACAACACGATGCGATGCGTTTATGTCAGTTTTAGTTGCCCCTATTCTCCATTGTGCAGCGCCTAGTAAAGACCTGTACGGCCGGGTTTTCTAGTCAGGCATTTATACAGCCCGGGTCAAAATTCGGTTTCGGGTCGAACCGGGCTTCACTATAAGAATTTATCGGGCTTTTCGGGCTTATGTTCGGTTAATCAGGCTTGTCGAACTGCTGTAGCCTGTCAGGCCTGCCGGGCCTGTTCGACTTCTCGGCGCTTCGGGCCTCTCGGGTCCCTCGAACTTCTCGGATCTACCGGGTCATACGGGGTTGTCGTGCCGTACGAGTCTGTCGGACCCTGCGGACTTTTTGGACTTTTCGGCCCTTCGGGCTTCCCGGATATATCGAGCCATTCAAACCTCTTGCGTTTGTTGGACCATCAGGCCCTCGGGCGACTGTCGAATTGTCGGGCCTGTCAGACCATAGGACCTCCATAGCTTTTTAAACTTCTTGGTCCTTTAGCCCTCTCGGATCTATCGAGCCATTTTAATCTCTCGGGCCTATCGAACTGTTTGAGCCCCTCGAATCTCGAGTCTGTCGTATCATACGGCTCTTGGGCATGCTGGATCATTTGGGCTTCTCAGGTCATCGAGCTTGTTGTATCGCCGGACTGGCTGGCCTATTAGGTATTTTTGGCTTCTTGACCCTTCGGGACGCTCGGGTCTATCGGACCATTCAGATCTTTTAGGCCAATCAAGCCGTTCAGATCTCTTGGACCTATCGGACTATTTCGTCCTGTTGAACTTTATGACCCTTCGGATTTTCGAGCCGCTTGGACCTCTCTGGTTTGTCAGGCCGATCGAAAAGTTACCGCGTATTCTTCGGGTCGCATTAAGTTTGTCCCCAGTTGGGTAAGACCTAGAAATTTTGGCCCGTGCAGGGCATTATTACCTAGTCCCCCCGGCGCCTATAGCAAGTTGTCCTTGTCCTTGCCCTGAAGACAGCTTCAGAACGACTTCTAATATACCGAAACTATATAAGTTTCTTGCAAATGCTATTAAGTATAAGAAAAATCCCAAATACGTGCAGAAACTTCTACATGGATTTTGCTGGAAAAATATTGCTTGAAGTGACATTGCTTAAAGAGGCATTTGGTAACTTTTAGAAAAATCACAGTAAGCCCTGAGCAGTTTGTTAAAATCTTCTAGCTTTACACAATTTTGTAAAACTGATTTAAAAGGTTTTTCAAAAAGACTAAAATCTCATTGTTGCCGGAAACTGTCATTTTTTAGTGCACTCGAGGAACTGGGAAAAACCATAGAAAAGTAAGCTGAAGTTACTAGAGAAAAAGTGATGAGAGATGCCATAAAGTAACATAATGTACGGTCTGTTAACTGCTTTTTTATGAAGAATAAAGCTCTAAAAAACATGACTGTCTTAACTATAGTAAGCCTTGCAATTAATGCATGGAAAGATATCAGTAGATAGTACGTACGGCTCTTAGAGTATTTTCAAAAAAAACTGGAATTAATCATCATTGTAGAAGCGACGCGTATTATCAATGAAAGCGATCCAAATATACCAATGCTCAGCGCATTAGCTCTTTAAAGCTATAGAAATATAGAAATCAGGGATTTCGAAATTGGCTTCATTAACTGATCAAAAAAGCAAGTCGGGAAAAGCTGTTTGAAGCTTTTTGTCTGTAAAACTTAACATCAATGACCTAAACAGGAATTCTCAAAAATTATTATTGATTATGATACAACTACTGAGAGTTCTGTTCTATGATAAGATTGCTCTAGGTCTTACCTAGCGCACTGTAATGAAAATGTACAAATATGAAATTCAATTCAGTTGTGGGTTAAGACTAAAGAAACCCAAAAACCTTCTATTTGTAAGATGATAGTTATGAAGGTGCTACTGATCTAATTATTGAAATTGATTTAAGTTAGATTAGTATGGACTACTTCTTGTCTTTTCTATAAACATCTTTCTTCTCCTTCTAACTCTGCCCCCTCAGTTACCTGACCAATCCTACCCAAATTTCAAAATGTCTGCAAAAGTTAAAAAAATCTAATTTTTCTCTTTGATGCACAAAATATCCAAACATATAATGCTTCACACTGTTCTAGATAGTAAAATTACATTACAATGTGCCTTCCGGAGCTTTGGCGAGTGAAGTTTTCCATAAAAGGAATTAGATATTTATTTAGCAACCAGTCCACTTACCTCAATTCTTTACTTCTCTATATTATTTCAGTTCTTTTAGAGATTTTACCATATGCTGCTTCACAAACCCAATATAGAATTTGCCTTGTTATTCCTGAATATGTCCAACAACCAATTTTTAAATAGAAGTGAAGGCAAACGTGTGTTTTTATTGAAATCACTTGATATGCACATATTGATGGTTAGTATGTCAGTGAGTATATGCTCGATTCCAGCAAGCATGCCTTGATTTAATGCAAATAAATACTCAATTTAAAAGCTGAACCCGAGTCGTTTATTTCTCTACCTTAAGCATAAGTACAAGTTTGTATTTTTGAGTTAAGTCTTAACTATAGAATGTTAGAGTACTTACACTGTAGTAGAGCTTAAATCTGAACTTGGCCTAAGTACCGATTATGAGTACCAGCATGAATTATTAGCCCAAATACGAGTATGTACACGACGGCTACAATTGCCCAAAATGGAACAAAAAGGTATGCTTTGTTTTCTAATGTCTAGAAGCAGATGCCTCCTGTCTTTTCTCAAACTCAATAGTGTCATTTTTTAGAACAACCAGGTATTTTGGAAATTTGTTACAAAAGATGGAAAAAAATTAAAAAGTCAAAAGTAGAGTATTTCCAAAGTCAGGAAGTCTGTACTTAGCATCGTACCCATTTGCTTTAATGGCGGCCTTGCAAGTACGAGGCATGGACTCGATTAACTTCTTCATAGTATCAGGAGCAATCTTCACCTATTGTTTGCGCAAATGTTTTATGAGTTAAACGCGCCTTTTGTACTTATATTTTTATACTATAAATCCACAATGAAGCTGACGTCCGGTGGTCCCGAAAGCCATTGCGAAACGTGAAAGTTTTCGATTTCCTGAAATGTCGTTAAAAAGAGAAATGAATGTTTGGAGGCGTTATCTTAATGGAAAACCCCAAGCATCACTTTCCCGAGCATGCTTTTATATACCACGCTGTGCATGATTTGATCGTATTTGGATCTTTGACCAACGAGATAGCGCGGCGCACTTTTTATCATCGTTTACAAGAAGGCAGAACTTCAACTCGCCACTGAGCAACACTTTTGACTAGTTTTTCGCCTAACCGTTGACCTTTTTTTATACAATATGACCATTGAGTGCAAATGCTCATAGGCGGGTCATTCGACTGAAGCGATGACGTTGCAATCAAATCTGGCTGGAATGTTGACTGTAGTTTAGTAAACTAGCTGTAAACAACGAAATAATAGAACAAGTAATGTCTTTCAAATATCTAGACGTAGAACTAAAAGCAAATCAAGATCGCATAGGCGAAGTAAGTAATTAAACTAGCAAAACGGCAAGATTAGTATGGAAAAACAAACTCATGAAAGTAGAATTGAAAGTGCTGATATATAAAACCTGTGTCCAATCCATAATGACCTCGAGCAGCAACATCAAAAACGAGATTAAAATTCAGAATAACTGAGATGCGCATATTAAGGAATATAACTGGGTAACATTACGAGACCAAATACTGAGCAAAAGCATAAAGCAGAGATGCTAAACACAGGACATAGTAAAGTGGATAAGACAAAAGAGAAGAGCCTAGAATGGACACGTGTCAAGGATGACAAACGATCGACAAATAAAGATAGCAAGAGATGGAAGATCCAAAGGACGAAGACCACCGGGTAGACCACTAAAGCGATGGAGAAAATGCTGGACATCAACCTCCCAAGAAAACAAAATTAAGAAGCTGAACAATTGAAAAACAAGCACAGGCGTAAGACAAGAGAAAGAAGAAGAACAAGAAGAAGAAAAGGAAAGATGTTTCATCGCCATTTCCTAATTTACAGCATGTTGGTTTTTTCTCTACTCCTATAAGCGACAGATGTTTTCTTAAAACACAGTGGCCCGTGGGATCTCAATTAAAAGGTTTAGGATTTGTCAGTTTAGCTTTAACAAGTTAAAACCGGTCTTTTATCTGGTTATAGCCACTGCTTCTTAGCCAACTCATCTTTTGAGTCTCGTAAGACCATGCGTTTAGGGCTAATGCGATTTTTGGGTTTTGGTCTTAAGCAGGTATATTTAAGTCCAACCCAGATAATATTAACCTTCTTTGTTGTGGAAAAAATTTCTTGCTTTGGCTGCGCAGACCGCTTTTAGTACCGTTTGACTGTCGAAGCAGATACATGTCTTTTGCTTCATCATTCTTGCATCTTCTCATAATCATAAACTTCTGCCTGGAAAACCGTGGCGTGCTTTCCTAGAGCAAAGCTTTCTGCACATGAGAATTTTCAAGATATATGCCTGCTCCCGAAGACTGCCTGTCGTTCGTACGTATGTCATCCGTATAGAAACCCAGTGAGTCCTGTTAGAAGTCTATCTTTCATCGATTCTTGGTTGGGATTATGGAAGAGTTCGTCTGTCTATGTTACCCTATAAGTGGACAAAAGTACCTTTTTACACTAACTGGGCTATTCTGGTATGGACTGCCATGACCCTCTTACTTATTCAAGTTGGTAGGTTTGGCAACCCTAATAGAAGTGCAGCCAGTAGAGCCGTAGAGAGCTCTAGCCTAAGCCACCAGACCACTTAGCCATATTGTACTCTAGGTGTAATAATTGCTGTGCATAGACTTGATTACTTCCTTGTCGACATGTGACTTCCAGCATAATCACCTATCTAAGGTCTAGGTCTATTAGATAGATTGACCGAGAGGCCATTCTCATCACACCAGCTTTGTATAATCCTGCAGGCCCGACAACATTAAGAAAGTGACCAATGACTAACACCAGTCCGTCGTCTGCATATGCCTGAGTATTGACGCCCTCTGCTGTTGAGCGCTCTAAGAGACCATTCATTATTAAACACCAAAGGTAAAATGAAAGGCAGCTGATCTAAAGACAGCCTACCTCTACCCCGAGCAGGTTTGACGTTTCTTACTTTCAATAAAGACTTAACCCAGATAACCAATGTGGATATCACAGCCCTGGTTTGAAAAGTTTTGCAAATCGAACTTCCTTGTAAGAATTTTTCGATTTTGTTCACTATAGCATGGAGTGCGGTTTTCGTTGATCTTAGATACCGATAGCTATGTTGATTTCTATGGAAGGGGTAAGTGGTTAGAGCTCTTTTCAGTAGGTATCTATCAACCACCTTTCTCAGTTTGATTATGTGCAGAATAATGCTTTAAGCATGATTAAGGACTTCCAATAACGAAAGTATGAGTTGTAGAGAATTTTAGAATATTTCCGAAAGTTCAGCAACCGAATTTTCTTCAGGATTATTTATCTACGAGAACTGGTTTTTGTAAATGTTTTATAAATCTTTCAGACGATCAACAATCAATTTGTTGATTTTATTTTTAAGCTTATCATCGTTTTTAATTTACTCGTGGAATAAAATTAAAATCTGAAACAAATTTATAAATTGATCGATCATTTATTGAGATAGTATTGCTCAAAATAGAAATTTGATCAGGCCATGATCAAATAGAAGATCTTTTTGCCTGGTTAGGACTTTTGCTTGTCTCAAATTGGGTGTTTTAATAGATTAAATTGCAAACTCAAAAGAAAACCGAAGACTATCAGCGGTCTAAAAACGAAAACCTGAAACTGATTCTCCGATGATTTTTATATAGAAGATGGCAAATATTTCTGATTTAAACTTGCCTAGTTGAAGCCATAATATCAAAAGTTTTTCTTTCGATCTGATAGAAATTAAGGCAGCTTTTCATATAAAATCCAGTCATCTTTTGTTCCATTCAACCTAAGTTTATTTCTAGTATACAAATTCTAAATAATGTCGAGTCTCTCTCTCACGCATTTAATAGTAAACGGAAAAGCTGAAAGTAGTACTTCACTTTAGGAATTGACGTTCCGAGAGTACATCTGTAAAATAATATCTTCAAGCTAATTTTTTTTACTGTTTTATAACCATGCAAAACTGATTAATATCGATACTCGAAGTAGTGAAAAGCCATTAAAATCAATTTTAATTTTTGCCAATTTTTTTGTTAAATTCTAATTAATTCATACAAAATTAATTTATAATTTTAATTTATCTATTTCGTTTCTATTTTCAAATAGAAGACAAGAAAAAAAATGATTTTGTGTTGTGCCACTTGCTTGTAATACAATTCCATTTTCAGTGTAGAAAATACAGATGAAGCTTCTTATGTTTGTTCGTGTACCGTGCCATGTATAATCTTAACAGTGTAGACGTGATGTCGTCTGTTTAAGACTGTTTGAATATTCCAAGCTTGTGCCGGGTTTAGCAACAATCTTAAACGCAAATGACTCCTCAGACTAATTGTTCATATCTAAAACATTAACATGCTAATTGCCCTCTTACTTTATTACCTCCTTGTACGTGAACGCGTACGTGCCTCACGAAACTAAAATTTATTATCCACGTGCAAAAGACAGAAACAAATTACAATTTAGCGCCTGTTGTACTTTTAAGCCGCTTCATTTTTTATTGTTTGTTATTTAAAATATGCAGTGTATAGATTTTCGATTATTTTTTATATTTTGCGAAATATTATAATGTTCGTGCGCGCTATTATTTAAATCTGCTAAATGGAAAGCTTTTCCCGTTATACGCCTAAGATTGAAAATCAAAAGCGATATAAATCAATTTTAAAGTGGTCCCTCTGGGTTTCGGGGAAAGTATGCATGTAAATAGAGGCTACTGCTTTGAATACCGGGAACCGAGATAGATCCTTATACCAAAAGCCAATATGTGTGGCTACGAAATAGCTTTTAAGAAAATATGGAGTTGTGTGGACACTACCCCATACAATATTGCATATTGGCCAACGTCCAATGTTGTACAAACATATACAAAATTACTAGTTTCCTATATAACGTAGAAGAAACATTTGATTTTTATCTATCAAGGATTTAGTTTGATGTTACTTATTTATTCTGCTTGTATTTCATTATTAATCGAAAAAATAAATATGTTGATAGAAATATTTTAAAAAATAATAATAATTAGCTTTGTCTAAATAAAGCAATAAGTAAGAAACGTTCTAATTAGATCTCATAAAACTGAATTATTGCGTTTGGTTCACTGCTAGCCGGAACATTATTCAGGATGTTTTCATCAAATAGGGGTAGCTTAGATATTAGGAAGTAGAAAAGTTAATTGTAAAGCAACATTTAATTATTTTCTTTATTATTATTAGCTAGAGGTATTAAAAACATTAATATCATCAAAAAATTTATTATTATTTATCATCTTAGTATGACTTATACATAGGTACATAAATAATTCAATAAGAAGCATAATATCTGTCGCTTTGCAAATATTTGATTCTCTTGTACTTCTTTCAAAAGCTATGGGCATTTTAGATTGGTTGAGATGATTCTATATCACAGGATATAAGTGAAGGTTAGAACAATTATGCACAACAATACTTACTTACATTCCGTGCCCGGATCACAGGTAAAATCAAATAGTGTTTCCCCAGTATTGCGCCACAGGATGGCTCTGTCATTCGCTTCGCTAAGGTCTCGATGAATGCAGCCTTCCCCTAAGTCTGGGCAGATCAGTAAGTCCTCAGCGTCTTGTGTTTCTCCACATCTGCATCTGTCGTCCTCTGCATATCTCCATCTTTTTAAATTCTTCCTAGATCTTAATCTTGTTTGATACCTCGGTTGTCCAAACAAGTGATGTCAGTTGCTTGCTTCTTCCTCTCAATTTCCGAAGCAACCTCCATTCTATTGGGTGGAGGAGCAATACCTATGATAGGGTTAATTTTATCTGTTGGAGTGGGTTTTAAACATCCAGATATTATTCGGCCAGTGTTATTTATTGCATAATTGACCATATGGGTGTGTGCAGAGTGACCTCATACTGGAGTTAAGTACTCCGCAGTTGAGAAACATAAGGCCAAATCAGAGGTTCGGAGCACACTTGATTAAGCTCCCCAAGTAATACCAGTCAGTTTGCGAATTATATTATTTCTAAACGATATTTTTGCTTGGTGTCTTGACAGTGGGCCTTATGAGTCAGTGTCGGTCCAACCTGACTCCTAAGTATTTTTGCTCGGTGCAGTGTTCCAGAGGTTGTACCTTCCAGGTTATGTTTAGTCTTCTCCTCGCCTGACGGTTATTAAGATGGTAGGCGCATACCTGGGTTTTCATAGGGTTCTGTTTCAACGAATTCCTGTCTGCTAGCTTTTCCAAAGCAGCCGATAATCTACATTTCACCTCTTTGAAACTTTTCCCGTAAGTCGCTATGGCCGTGTCATCAGCATATATGAAACG
>VTPC01005551.1:0-13509 GCA_011009095.1 Ignelater luminosus | reverse complement strand
TTAGTCTCATTATTTACCAGAAAAGAGTCAGTATTATTAATGTCCTGCAACAAAATTAACTTCTAAAATTAAAATTATAGCTATTAAGTTTTATGCGAGATATTAAGATCTTTTTTGTAATTAACGTAATGGGATTGAATTGTGTTTGAACCGAACCAAGTTTGAGTAGATTTTTCTACCGGATTGCACGAATCAATGTCATGGGGTTGTTTTAGTTGGTTTAAAACAAAAACTGTCCATTGATTCCCTACTTTCTGATAGAGATTTTTTTTGTCTTTCCAGTAGTACTAAATTTGGTACAAAAGCATAGTACTGTTGGAAAGAAAAACGAAATTTCTATCACATAGTAGGGAAACATACTTGAATTGCAATTTTAAAAGAGATTTTATGATGTCATCAGTTTTACCGTATGAAAGATAAAAATCATTTTTCCATGGTAAATGGTAGAGCTTATTGTTTCATTTAACAATATGTACGATTGATAGAGGTGTTTCCATAGATAAAAGTATTACAATTTAGGGTGTTTTTTAAGAGACAACCAGCTTATAAAGGGTTTTCCAATAAGAGGTGTTATTTTGAATAGCCCGCTATTTCGGTAGATGTCACTTTTGAAGCTATCATTTTTTGACATTTGACAAGTAGAAACTACGCCATTAATAAATATGGAACGATACACGCTTCAACAACGCATTGAAATTATTAAAATTCACTATAAAAATGGTGAAAATTTGGCAGAGACGGTTCGTAAAACTCGAACATTTTTGGGTCACCGTGAAGCACCTTGTCGGACCGCAATACAGAAATTGGTGAAAAAATTCGAGCTCTTGGGACAAGTTAGTGATGTGAAGAATAAAACCCGTGCACGTCGCTCAAGAACAGCCGAGAATATTGCTGTTGTAGCCGAAAGTGTTAAAGAAAACCCAGGTTTGTCCATTCCTCGTCGTTCTTTGGAATTAGCCATTCCACAAACGTCATTACACCGTATTTTGAATAAAGATTTGGGTCTTAAGGCTTATAAAGTCCAGTTAACACAAGAACTCAAGCCGGCTGATCATCAACAACGTCGTGTCTTTGCTGATTGGGTCGTTGAAATGCATGAAAATGATCCAGAATTCCATCGAAAAATCATCTTGAGTGATGAGGCCCATTTCCACCTCGGTGGCTTCGTCAACAAGCAAAATTGTCGGATCTGGGGCTCAGAAAATCCAAGAGTTATTGTTGAAAAGTCTCTCTATCCTCAACGTGTGACTGTTTGGTGCGGTTTATGGTCCGGCGGAGTCATTGGACCTTACTTTTTCGAAAATGAGGCTGGAGCAACAGTTACGGTGACTGGATTGCGCTATCGAGAGATGATTAACGATTTTTTATGGCCGGAATTGGATGGTATTGATCTGGACAACGTTTACTTTCAACAAGACGGCGCTACGTGCCACACAAGCAACGAAACCATTGATCTTTTACGGAAAAAGTTTCCGGACCGTGTTATCTCTCGAAGAGGTGATCACAATTGGCCACCGAGATCTTGTGATTTAACACCTTGCGACTTCTTTCTTTGGGGCCACGTGAAAGAGAAGGTCTACGCCAACAGCCCAGCGTCGATTCAAGACCTCAAAGATGGAATTCGTGAGGCTATCGAGGACATAGGGCAGCCACTTTGCGATTTGGTTATGGAAAATTTCATGAAAAGGATATTGTCCTGTAAGCGTGGTCGTGGTGGTCATTTGCCTGATGTTATTTTCCACTATTAACGGCATACCTTCCTCTTTATAATGAAATAAACATCCGATCATTTATATTAAAAAATGGCACTTTTCTTTGAATATCAAAATAACACCTCTTATTGGAAAACCCTTTAGTTTAATGATTGTCTTTTCATAAATAAAGATGTTCCAGCTCGCAGTCTCCTTAGTTTAAGGAATTTGGAAAAAATAAGAGATCTTACAAAGAGTGGAATTCGTTGATGTCGATGGAAAAATAAAACGCTACGATTCGGTCGGTAAACAAGTGGCCGAGACCGGCCGGCGCAGAGTGCCACTAAACTGCAAATCCTAGCAATGCATAAAAAACTATCTGCTACAAAAGTCATGTTCTCTTTATCAAGAAGAAATGTTTGTAATTTTTGAATTAAACTCTTTTTAATGCTAACCTACTATACTATACTAAATCAGAATAACATTAGCACAATATAACTCTTTTGATACTTTTTTTCTTAAAAGAACTCCCAAGACTCGTAGTAATTGAATGTCCTTTGACTATAGGCAGACATTTCAAATGTGAATTAACTATTTAAATTATCAGACTGCTATGCTTTTTGAGAAAATTTTTAGAATTAAATTCAGTTTATAATCCAAATTCTCAGACATATTGAGTCCAAGAAAGATTTCTTAATAACTAATGCAGGTAATAAATTTCACAGACCAGAATCACAGACCAGAAGTATAAAATAATATACAAGAATATAAACATTGCTTGCCTTCGAACCGAACCGGATGCGATAGATAAAGTCTAGTGGTGATATTATGCAGTCAAGTGTCCAGTAGGTTCGGAGAACGAGCGGGTTAAAGGGCCAAAAATAGAGTTTTTTCGCCATACTCGTTTTCTAGATCTCGAAAACCACCAGGCAGATTTTGTTGCTTTTTGAGTATATCATCCCCCTTGGACCCAATAGCGACCTTGCACCGTCACTCCCTTCCCCGGTAAAAGGGGGGGAAGCAAATGTCGAAGAAATCCGTATTGGGGAATATGCAACGGCAGAAAAGCTTTTGCAAGAGACCTCTGCGTTCTCTATTATTATACATTGGGTTAAATGGGAAAAATTCAGAAGTGGCTAGCCAGAGGGAATTTGATTTCAGCATCAAAAAGACCGTTGGCGTTGGAGTAGGACACAATTTCTTGCTTGCCAATATCTTCATTCGTATACACAGGATATTTTGAAATATTTGCTAAATTTGAATAAAGCTGCACGACACTGGTGAGCTTACGAGAAAGTCTATTCGCTCGGTATTAAAAAATCCTGTTAAAGAGTGGCTTTCCGTATATACTCTGCAAGTGTCACGTCCATCGTCTAATAAATAAAAAAGTTAATAATTTTATAGCTGATCTCTGCATTTTCTAGTATTTTAAATTGGGTTAAGCGGAAAGAATGCAGTGGGGGGCAGCTAGACGAGATATACGTATTGCGTTGAAAACAGTGTTAGTTGCAAGGTACAAAACTAGGTTTCGCTTGCCAATATCAGAATTCGTATAAACAGGGTGTTCGAAGATAGTTCGAAGTGGGGCCGCCGAAGGTGGCCCGAACCAGAAAAAACCTGAGCCGGGGCGGCCCGAACGAGGGAAAACCTGAGCCGGAGCGGCTGAAGACAGTCCGAACGAGGACGAAGCCCGAACCGGAGCCGCCGAAAGTGGTTCGAACGAGGGCGAAGCCCGAGCCGGGGCCGCCAAAGGCGGCTGTCTCAAAACACGAGCATCTCAAAACCACCCAAGCAAGACAAAGCACAACGCAATAGCATCACTAGCTCGTACCTCCCATACTTCATTCCCACCCTGCCACTTACTTCCCGCCTTTTTTTTTGTATATTTATTAAGTATTCCCAACCGCAAAACCTCGCGTCACTCTTTACCAACAAAATTCATCGAGATGCGAGCACGCCAAACACAAGCTATTCCAAACTCTCCTTCCGGCACCCCAACCCACAATTGGTTCGCGTCGCAAACACAAACTCCCATTCTCCGCTTTGCGTCACTCTCGCTGGCCATTCACTTTTTCTCAATATTCAGTACTTATGGTCTTCCGGCTAATCCAGTTTTTTATTGTTTACGAAAATAGGTCAGTTTCTCGTTTTGACGATGGTATTTCTTGAAATGGTTTTCATTTATCACAGGGTAACATAAAATGTAATTTTATAAATATTTAACATAATTATTGATATAAAAGAAACTAATTTGTTAGCAGGAAAAGAAGTATTGCAAAAGCTTGTTAGTACTTTTACAACAGCCATTTAGTCAAATGTAATGAGCAGTCTGATGATTGAGAAACGAACATAATGCTAGACACGTAAATTGTATAGAATCTTATGTAAATTCTCATTACCTTCAGCATCTCCATATAACCATTCTGCACTATTTTCTTGAGATTACCTTGTAAGATCTGGAACTGGATACATACAAATGACATAATACCAGTTAATATTAACAATACTGAAACTAAACTAAGTCCATAAAATGACATAATGATGTTTTGATACAGCCATAATATCTCAAAATTTGGACTGTGAGTCGCATCTATCACAGTCAGAGGTCCATATGGAAATTTCCAGTTGTGATAGTCATTACTCGTGAGACGCTTAATTAAAGAAGTAGAGAAGTTGAGAATGAGATTAATGACTTGAAAAACGTAAAGTGTAGTACTCTGAAATATAAAATGCTTTTGGTCTATTACTCTTTTCACATAATTACCAGACTCAAAACGTACTTGAAGATAATTAAACTTGAGCCATCTTTCAATTATTTCCACTTCTTTATTACCTCCCCGTTCAAAATTTGCAGCAAAAGGTTCTTTTTCTAGCATATCTAATAATTTTCCCAATTTAATTCGATTCCAATAAACAACAGAGATTGCAGAAATACCTAGAGGATGTAAACTTGACTTTGGTCTCGGTTGAGTTTTACTTTAGCTTTGTAAATTATGTATTGTTATAGTGATCTACTTACACATAGTGCTGCCAATAATAACAACAATAACATCAGTAGCAGTCTCAAACTCGCTATGAAACAAAGCATTCGATGCTAGAAGAGGATAGGGTAAAACTAAAATATATATCGCAAATCGTGAATAAATTTTATATGCTAAACTTTCATTTCCTGTCATTGATATCCCGGTTAATTTTAAGACTCTCTTTTGATTTCTAAAATAATTGCTTTTACTAGGAGAGAAAAGTGTTTGTAACATCTTCAAACAGACGTGGCTATCATCAAACTAAATCGTACAGATGATACTCATTTCCAGTACCCCTTCTTACTACTTTCTGCGTTGCGTCATTACATTAAATACCAGCAGATATTAGGGGCTAAAGTTATAATATTAAGATTGTTAAAATGCCCACATAAAAATTTTATTTGGTCATAGTCATGACAACAAAATTTAAAAGTCCTCTAATTATTAACAACTGTTTACAGAATAGCCTCTAGCAGAAGTTTGTACATGTCGTGTCTTTGAAAATCTCGTGAATAATAAACGAAATTGATTTTTCTTATTTTCTCATATTAAAAAATTTATGTTACACAAAATATTGTTTGTACAATTTCTATCTTCAGTTTTATACTGTTTAATTGACAAAGATTACTAGCTATCTATTATTAGTCGTAATAGAGGAAAAAATTGGAAGACAGCAGTTAGAAGATTATGTAATATTTGTCGTAATGGTTAATATTCATTTATTTGGTTACCTAATAATTGTAAAGCAAAGGGTTCTTTTAAGGTAAAAAATTACTATGTATATCGGTTTGTTTTACTAGTTACATATTCCAACTTTTAGGAATCAGAGTCAAAATGGTTCATTTAGGAAAAACGTAATTTCTTGCAAACGGCATCACAGAATAGAATAGTTTTTACACAATTACCCTTCAAACTCTGTCAGTGTCAAAAGTTGACAATTATTAAATCTTTTCCTAACCTGCACCGTTTCCAGATACAGGGTGTCACCGTCAAAACACCGTGTATCTCGTAAAAATCCAATCTTACCAGAAAATGATGTTTTCTACGAAAACAATCCAAGAGCAATTTTTCTTGCCAAATCGATTGTTGATTTCAAGAATGAAGAAATCTGTTAATTCTTTAATGCAGTAAAAGTCTTTTTTTTCCCATTTCCCTACCTCTGATGAAAATATTAAATGCAACACTACGTAGAATAATGGACACCTTAAAGGAACAAGCATGTGAAAAATTCCATTCGGATATCTCACTTTATTTTTGAAATATTGAAAAAACAAGAAAATCTAAATAAAACTGTAACACCCTGTATCTTAGAAACAGTTGAGTTTCGGACCCGCGTTCGTTAAACTTTTTTGTTTGTTTTAAGCTGTAGAACACGTTCTTAACGTATGACTGTATGTTTTCAGGATTTTGTTTTAGTCCTCCGGACCAGTCTAACTGTATTAAGAATCAAAAAAATTAAATGTGCGCCGTTCTTACAAATTAGTTTTCTGTTTTAAGTTTTATCTTGGTTGTTACATAAGCTCAACTATACTTTATTCGGTGTAGTCATAGCATTAACTTAAAAGTCTTTCTATAATTTGATTTTTTTATTTTTTTAGTTTTGGATTAATAAGTAAAAAGTTGTAAATTTAGGGTAGTACATAATAATTAGCATATGATCGCTGTAATTATTATTTATTGCACCGCCACACATGCTTACAGCAGGTCTTTGTATTCTTAAAGACATTCAATTTTTCAAGAGTAACATTTGTAAAATAGTATACAAAGTATTTATAAAAGTTCCTGGATTCCAGTGGGCTGTAAAATTAATTTTGCGGCTGCATTTGCGCCTTTTGAAAAACAGGATATTGTAATGATATTAAAAGGTTGAAATGATACCTAAATAAGAAAAACAACAAGAATAATGATATCATTAGAGTTATTGAAGAGTATAAGAACAGACAGTTAGTTAATCAAACAATTAAAGAGAATATTTTAAATATTCTGAAATTTGTAAGATTAGTTGATTATGTAATAGTTTTTTTTTATTGTTCATAGAATTAATTATACGAGTTTATGAATAGAAAAAGGACAATTGAAGAGAAGTTTGTTGATAAGTTGTTGATAATAATTTTTAGAAAAAGTTTGGTATGTTTTTTTGAATGGAATTTTGTTAATAAGAGTTTTTAGAAAAAAATATTTTATATTGAGTTGAAAAGTTGTTGCGGTTAAATAATTTTTGAGGATTTGAATTCGAGTTTATGTACAAGCTATTTAAAAGTATTGATAATAAACAAAGATCAATGAACTATATTATCGAGTTTATTTTACTGTATGGGTGACGGAGTTAAAAAGGAATAAAGAGGTTGTATTAAATGGAAGGAAGAATAAGTTAGTTATTAAAACGGAGTAACAAGAAATAAAAGCCAGAGAGTTAATGTGTTGTCCGAATGTCTTTGGTGCGGACTTAAGCAACCGGTGGACCAAACAGCGACGTACTGAAGAAGGTTGTCTTCATTAACAGAGGAAGACCGACTCTACGAAGGGTGTATGGAAGCAAAGAGGTCTGCGGAAAAGGAATAGGAAGTGTAAAGTTAAATGGTTGTGGTGAAGTGAGGTAAACAAGAATTAAAAAAAAAAGGTGGTAAACAAAAAAATAAGTCAAATTTGGAGATATTAAGAACATAAAACAAAAATTTTAATTATTAAAGAAACGAAAATTAAATGTAAAATTGTTTAAAAAAAAAATTAACTGTCAGTTTGATTGAAGTTGTCACGTGTTGGATCAAGGTGGTCTTATTTAGGTTATCAATCAATATCAGAAAATTATTACAAAATATTTATAAACATCAAAAAAAATTAAATTAATTCATTGATTCAATTATCATGTACATGTATCACAATATGTATTAAATAGAATGTTTATCACTTTACACGCATTGCATCGTTGTTATGATGGTTGCCTAATCTTATGTTCTTTTTAAAGAATTGATCTGAAGGAATGCAACTAATCTGAAATAAAGACATCTTTTCGATGTTAGTAGCTAAGAATAAAGAGAAATAATTACAAAATAAACAAAACATGGTCTGCAATTTATTAATAAACTTTATGCATATGCTTACACCAACATCATCAGTACATAACTAACAACATAAATACTAACACAATCACAAATAACATAAGAGAGCAAAGATTAAATTAAATAAAATTAAAAAATAACTTTTTAAATAATAATAATTAAAACTTTTTTAACACATTATTTATTTATTCAAAAACGAATAAAGCTTCCCTTATAATAATAATTAAATGCTCCCCATTGTGATTCAGACATGCTCTTACTCGTCGTTTCTTGTTTTCAAAAATATTTTGGAGTACCTGCTAATCATTGTCATGACATTCATTTGTAATTTCTTCCATTAATTCATTTAAATTCTCCATTCTTGTTTTGTAAACCGTATTTTTTAAAACACCAAATATAAAAGAATCAAGAGGCGTCAAGTCGGGTGAGCGAGATGGCCATAGAATATTTGTTTCTCTACTAATAATCCTATCTGGAAAACATTGTTGCAAATAGTTAATCGTTGCTCGTGCAATATGAGCTGCAGCTCCATCCTGCTGCCAATAGCCTCGTTGGAGTTCGTCATCGTGCAGTTCATTAGCAGTCATTTAAAATTTCTATATCTTTTAGCAGCGACAATGTCATGAAAAAATATAGGACCAATAAGCCTTCTGCGAGACACTGCTATCCAAACGCCCACTTTGATGGGATGTAGAGGTGTCTCAACAAAACGGTGAGGATTTTCAGTGCTAAATATTCTAGAATTCTGTGAATTTAGGTACTCAAATAAACGGAACTAGGCCTCATCGAAGTAAAAAAACAAATCCAGCAAATCGCCGTTCATATTGTACTCAAACCATGTACAATATTCTTTTCGACTACCATAATCTGGTGGTGTAAGTTCTTGCACAGTCGTTATTTTGTAAGGATATAACTTCAGTTGCTTTTTAACAATTTTCTGACATGTACTTAAAGGGATATTTGTTTGAAGTGAAATTCTGCAAAGTGAGGTTTGTGGATTTTCTTCGATTACTTGTCTCACTTCTTCGACAGCTTCAGCACTCACAGCAGGTCTTCCTGAAGATTTATCCTTCTCAACAGATCTTGTTCTAGCAAATCGTCTAACTACATCTTCAATGTAAGTAACAAAAGCCTTATCCGGACCATTAACATCAGGAAATCGGATTTTAAATTCATCTTTGCAAGCTTGAATAGAATATGTTCAATTTCCTTCCTGAACTACACCATTCCGGTAATAAGACATAACGATAAATGTGTCTTGTTGAACAGTATAGACCACTGTTTACAAGGCTGCTAAAAATATATTTCATTAAAATTTTTAATATTTACAGTATGTAAGAATCTTACTATGATTACGCACACACAGCACAAAAACAACTTTAGTCTTGAAAAAGACTTTTTCATACAATAAGCGCAATTACAGAGAAAAAATGTAGAACAATACAACAAATTTCAGCACAAGATTAACTAAATTGCTAAATGCAAGTCAATGACATATTTGCAATTAACAAATGACAGAAAGCAAAAACCTATTGGTTATTGAGATAAATCAACAAGGCGGCACATCAGAATTAGATTGCATAGCCAACTGGACTCAGAAACTTTTATAAACACTTTGTACTTCTATAATACGAAGTTTCGTCCTAAAATTTCGTCAGACGTTGAATAGTCTCTACATCAATTTCTTTTTATTTGTCTTTGCAGTTAACATTCATTTTGGGCTTTTCATCTATTATTGTAGACCATTATGCTTAGCAAAATCCAAAAAACTTCAGTAGGATGACCCTGTGGAACGCTAGGTAAATTGTCGGTTTTTGGAAAAAGAGGTATGTCAAGTCTTTCTAGCCATTCTTTTCCTATGCAAGCATAAGGCGCGAAACAGAGCATAGTATTGTCACTAGCATGATGGTTATTTACAGATCTAATAAATTCGGAAAACTTCTAGGTATATAAACAGTGGGATATATTATTTCACCCCTATCATGTCCAACATATGGTCTGGAAACAACCGATTCCGATATTGCACTGAGATTTTGTTTGAAAACTTGGCTTTAGCCTTAAATTTTACATTTGTGGTGACATCTTCAACATTGTCTAAATACGAGCCATCGCTACCTTTGAGCTCTGCTTTACAAAGATAAAATATTTTTTTGTCCTTGATAATAATTTTGTTATTAGCGAAATGGGTTCTTCTTTAATTATGACATCCCTTTTTCAAGTGGGCAGCGTTTACTTTAATCATTTTTGCCTTTTTCAAGACTTTAAGCTATTTTTCTTGAGTTCTCTAAATCGAAGTGAGTCTTCGGGTAGACATACTACCGATCGTATACTCTCAACTGTCTTCTTGACTGTTTGTCGAGACAGTTTTCGTAAGCGACCGATTTGAGGTAAATTTAAGCAAAGTATAACTTACCTTCTTCACACTCACAAATAGTTTAATAAATAACCGTCTTGCAGATATTTTCTTTCTTAAAATTCCAACAATTTTGTTTTTGTTTTTGGCATTTTGTCCATTACCGCATAAATATTCTTTCTTAACTCTAGTTTGCAGGCTATTCTTTCCGAGATGAAAACTGGAAACTAATTGTCGAATACATAAACAATATAGTGAGGTACTTTTATTTTTATAGGTGACTAGATAATCTTATTAAACAAGGCATTATCCAGGGTTATATCAAGTTTATTTTTTTATAATTTCGGAGAACGAAATATCACGTGTGTTATGACAATTGGACATACGAATGCTACTAAAGTTGTTTTTAAGGTTAGACTGTAGAGAGATTAATTAATTACATATGAATAAATGTAACAAACTAAAACCTTACAAAAGCATAAATATAATCTGGGTAAATTAAAAATATTTAAATTAAAATAAATTAATCAAATAGGGTATCGTGACTATAGCTAATTCCTTTCAAATTTGAATTTCTTCGACATTCTCTATTCAATAAATTACGTACCATAGTTATCGATTTTTTATTATTCATTTCAAACTACATAATTTTAATTGGGTACCGTAAAATTGAAATTTAAAATGTCAAACTGATCAAACATAAACCCTGTGTTTGATAAGGTACATCTGACAGCTACTTTTGCTCGGGATCGTCTCTTGTTCTTGTCCCTCAAATCTGAGGGAAAATCTCTTGTTTTTGTCACTCAAATAAACATTCAGATTTGAGGGACAAGAACAAGAGACGATTCTGAGCAAAAACAGTTGTCAGAGGTACTTTACCGAACGCAGGAAAAGAAACAGAAAAATATTGTACCTGCCTACTAGCTTTGATTTTCAATTTTTTAGTTGACAAATATCAACGTGGTTTACAAATATGCAGGTTGGATGCCTATCACTTTTATTAAGGGCTTCAACATTCGTGAATAACTTTGCATAAGAAAGAAACTTATCCGAAGACTTTTGTTACATATGCTATTTGTAAAAATTAACCGTCACATTTTGACTGCTGTATTCGCTACGCTGCACAGTGGTTCACTATACAAATTAAGTTAGAAAAAAATCAAGAAACGCATTTATAAATATCAATAATATATATATAATCTAAATAATGGCAGATACTTCCAATTACCTGTAATATTGTTGCTTGACTAGAACTACAATTTAAAACCTGTGGAAATCTGTAACAGTTATCCAGACAAATGAAAGCTTACTTCAGGTCTTCTTTTGCTATATAGGGCGATTCGCAACCTTTTTACAAACTTTATCAAAGAAAAGTAGATGTAGTTTTAAAACAAAATGTAATATAAACCTAGGTTTGGTTTTCTTTTGTTTACAAGTTCTAGAGGTTTCAAGATTATAAAATTAAATTCAGATTGCTATATCTCGAAAACCAGAGACCGTATTTTTACCATTTTCAGGTATGTTGGTCTATTAACCATTAACCGTCAAAAGCGACGGTAGTGATCCTTGGTGATCAAAACGATTTTCTGTGTCCGTGTGTGCAACATTGACAGAACGGGAGTGGAGTCACTGTTTTTAGGTCTCATTAACCAACCTACTCATCCACAATTGATCAAACTCTGGTCCATAGGCGTCTGTCATTTGGCAATTGCATTTCCGAAAAATATTAAAATGGCACAAAGAAGTTTTGCTCTACTTCTGAATCTTTTTACGAAACCACGGAATAAGTTTCTTATCTTTCAAGATTTTCCCGCTAAGAGTCGCGGCAAAGTGGCCAAATATTCCAACTGTAAAAATCTTTTTCTTGATAGTGGTGAGAGATAAGAAACCATTTTACGTTTTTCCTATGCAAAACTTTCACGGCGAAAAACAAAAAACGATTGCTAATTTTGACCAGTTGAAAAAAATTGAATTTGAGTGCTTTTGAACTATCATGGTTTTAGCTCATTGTATACCCTAAAGTATACAGAAATGATTCAACGACTGCGCCCAAAAAAAAACAAATGGTGTCTAGCAAACGACTTTTACGCCTTGAACACAAATACTAAGCAAAAAAGAAATTCCCTATCTATTGTTTAAAACTCAAAATCTTTATAACTTGTGAACAGACAAAAATTAAACCTATGTCCATATAATACTTTTTTTTCTTCAAAATGCATCTACTTTCCCTTGTCAAAGTTTGTAAACAGGCTAGCAAATTACCCTGTATAAAATTACTATCACCATTCTGCATCTGACTTTTCTATTTTAAATTTTAGATGAATACGCTACTATTTATAAAATGAGTTTTTTGAAATTAGACTGAATGATACATCGTGAGATAATAATAACCGGTTAAGAGATCTGTGGCATTTTATATAACTGTAGAATTAACACTCTTGTAGCGGTAGAGATGAGAAAGGGTAAAAGAACACATTTTAAAGGGTAAACGTTTAGTTGTTGTGGAAAGCATTGCCATTTTTACAATTATTTCTACTCATTTTAAATAATAAATAATAAGATAAACTTAGCAAACGATGAAAATTTCTTAATTTTTGGCAATGTACCGCCTAACCGTTAAGTGTGTTTGCTCTTTCCCTTCAACTCCACCACTATTAAGAAAATCAATTTTACAATACATTTTATAAAATGGTACTACCGCTTCTCCTTATCTTAATAATTTCCGTTGATCTTGAGATATTACTTAAAAATAGGGAAAAGTGGTAAATCTTACTCAAACACTCTGTATCTCGGTAGTGATAAACTACAGAATAGAATTCTACACAGAAAACAAGTCCTTTTATAACATATTGTGATGATATTCAAAACTATATGGTTTAAAATTAAAAAAAGGGTTAATCATTCGAAGAATATAATATGATTAAGTGCACGTACTGTAGGTTTTGTGATTAGGAATAGATAACGAAAAGTAGGTTGTATAGAGTGGGCGGCTAGATAATAAAAAAAGGAAAGGAAGAAAGGGAAGTTTGTGGAAAAGAAAAATTGAAAAAAGGGGTATCTAGGTGTGGTTGTTGATAGATATGAAAGAATGAAAAATAGAAAATTGTGAAATAAGTCTTTTCTTTAAAAAAATAAAAAGAAGTAATAATAAAAAAGAGATGTATATGGACCATTAAGATTATTTTTGTAAATGGTTATTAATATTCGTTATTTATATGGTTGTTAAGATGTTTATGTATATGGTTATTAAGATTTTTATGTGAATGGTTCTTAAGATTTGTTATATTTATGGTTTCTGTTATGTTTATTGCGGTTTATGTGCAATGTGACATGTTATCACAAGAAAAGTACATCAAAAATAAAATAAAATAAGGTACACCAAA
>VTPC01005549.1:0-21572 GCA_011009095.1 Ignelater luminosus | reverse complement strand
ATGCACTTACTTAGCAGCAATACTCACCTGTAATACTTACAGTATGTTTTCTTGAGGTTTTTAGTATTTGTTAGTTAAATTAGCCATTATTGCTTTGAGAAATAAAAGTTTTCATGAATAATTTTGTTTAGTTAAAGTAATTAGTGCACATAATAACCATTGAAACCTAATTTATGTTAAATTTCTTACTGGTGGTGACAATATTTGTGACTCTTTTGATTTGATATTACTACTAGAGGATTTCATCAAATTTAAAACCCTTCATTTATTCGTTGCAGATGAATTATGATTACTAGGGTTAGAATTTGTATGTATTTGAATGTTTTCCTTGCATGTATTAAATGTATGGAGAGTTACATTGATGTATGTTTCACTTATGTGCGAACCATATATATGCAAATTTGAAAGTGCACGTATGTAACTGTATATTTTGAACACTTCCACAAATGCGTGTTTTCGAAATTTCTAATTTTAATGCAACTATTATACCACCTTTTTGATTTTTTTATATTCTATTTCTAATTTTCGTTGTTTTAAAAATGCAGGTTTTTTTCGTTTAAAATTTATAATTCTTTTTCGTTTTAAATTGGAGTTCAATAAATACTAAAATGGGCTTAAAGGGTTAATTCAGACAGCTTATTTTTACAGTAGGGCATGTCGTTAAGCAACTTTGACAGGATAAGATTATTTTCAGGTATTTGCTTTTTAGATGGAAATTTTAATGCATTTCGGTATATTACTTACTTTTAAGATGATTTACTGTCATTTTATTACTGCTTTAAGTAGATAGAAATGCTTCTTCTAAAATTGTGATTTTAAAACGTTTTATGGGAATTTGAAATTTAATTTTTCATAGAAGCAAATGTTAACTTTTGCACATGTGGCTGCCCTTGTGAAAGGCGCCCTCCTGTGCTGAGAACCACGTGAACAGTCGTTAGAAACGGGCCTGCTTGAGAAAACCAAATGCTACTTGCAAGTATTTAACTGACCAATATGCAGTTGCTACGTGTTAATTTTATTTTAAAATACATAGATGAAAACATGGGAGAAGGAAAATGATCCATTACTGTTACCCTTGGAAGTTATGTAAGCGAGTTAGAAGTTTTCACTACTAACGATAACAGCGTATAGTGATTACAGAAGTATAACAACTCTTAAAAAAGCGGGAAACTAGCTCGTAAACAAACGAGCAGGTTGGAGGGTAGTTCGCGTTTCTATAATAGATGTCACGACGGTCGAACGCCAAGCCAACGGCCGAGCGAGGTTAGATCAGTGGAGTACACATGAAAGTAAACTAGACCTATACCAGAGTTACATTTATTTGCTGCAATTATGAGTTGTAAAAGAATTTGTGTCATTAAGGGATATCGGGCGAATAATGGAACATTCGATGTGCATTTTTTTTAAATTTCCCAACGTCAACAAAGGTAAGGAATAAAAGTTTTGTTACGTCCGATTAACTACGATAATGTTATAATAAAATATATATTTTAAATGCGTTTTTGAAAACCGAGATGAATAATATTAATGTAATTGTTGATAAAAAACAATAATTGTACATAATACACGTAAATAAGAAAGATATGTAACAAAATAATTTTTTTATAGATCACTAAGTAATAAATATGAAAACACAACCAATTTATTTATTGATTTATTTAAATGTAACCATTAAAGATAGATCTTTGAGTACAAAAACAATAATGTATCTAAAATGTATTGTGATAAATTTGATTTCTTTGGATATTTGTGCATGATTTACATTCTCTTCTTTAATTTAATACAATGCCATTATAAATTTGGTAAAATAAGATTTAATAACAGAAAATGCAATGGTAGCCTTTTTAGTAATTTATAATGTCCATAAATAAATCTACACAAGCCACTGACACTATCTTAGCGACATCTGTTCGAAACGGTATTACCCACCAACTATGTCAAGGTTATCGGTCGGCGTTTGAAAAGAACAAAGGATTTTTGAAGAGTTGGACTACTTCGTAATCAGTATACGCTGACGGTAAGGTGTTACTTTGCACAACCTGCGAAGATGAAGCTAGTGCAACCAAACGCTTTCAGGTTACATAACACCTTAATATGGTGAAACATTAAAAGTGTCTTGTTTTAAAATAGAAAAAAAAATAAATATTATTACCGGTTTTCTCTAATAATGGTTGTTGTTCTATCAGTAAATTCGCAGGATTTAGTAAATAGCTGTGTAGCGCATTAGTCGCTGCAGATATTCCACTAAGCAAAATTAATCATTCCGCATTTAGAAGCTTCTCGGAAGAAATTTTAGCTGACTATATTTCCAAATACGTTAATAACGTTGTAATTGGTATTTTAAATTCGGAGGCCAATATCAAATTCTATCATTTGGTCATGGCCATTTTTGAGAGCACAAATCAATCGGCTGTTACTCAATTATTTAATCTTTTGATGACTCTTGTATGGCCAGAAGAAATTCAGTACAATAAAGTGCTAGTTTCTGGAGTACCACTTCTTCTGCAACCAATTGTAGCAAGGTGGGGTAGTTAACTTTCTGCTGCAGAATATTAATGCGAATTATTTTTTTTTTTAATTACATTTTGCAAAAACGATGCACTATGTATAGAAAAATTCTAAGGGGTTACGGGAATAGTTGCTATTTATTTTAGCAAATTTTAATTGTTTAACGAAAACGGTTAGTAAATTAGAAACACAAGAAATATTAATTGAGGAATGTATTAACGTCATAAATGAGATAGGCATTTTACTTGAAAATGTTAAAGGGCCGAAGAGGTCAGATTCTTTACTTATATAATTTCTACAATTACAATTAATTAATAATAATGGCTTTGCTAGCTTTAGAAGTTGTTGATTTTAATGATTGGTATTCTGCTTTCCATTTCTGAAGACATCTTTATTACTTACAAATTAAAATTCTCAAGGTGGAGTTATTTTAAAATCAGAAGCTTCTGTTACTTAAATGCAGAAACACTTCTAAATGTAAGTATAACTGCAAAAAGTTCTTGATCAAATGATTGCGTGTTTTAGGTATTAAAGGTAATATGGTTTGCTAGTAAATTGCAGTTAGACAATTTCAACATAGCTGTAGCAGTTACGATATCTGTTACTATTTAGATGGATTCTTAATTGTTATAAAATAAAGTTACAATACTCAACTTTTTCTAGAATTCTAATGTAATTGTTAAAATTGCGTCACCGGAACAATTTCAAAATAATCAGCTTTTCTACTGACTTAAACGCGAATGAAATTAATTAAAAAAAAAACTTGTTTTAAAGTTCAGTTTCTTCTATTTAATGCATGAATATTTTCTATATTACCTTCCCGACTGCTTTCATATTAAGGCAAGTAAGTCAAATGTATTACTTAATATTTAATTTAATTTAACTGCCCAATCGAATATATTCAATTACAGGACAATATAATACAATATTTAACAAAACTACAGGAAATAATATACATACATTATATAAAAACACAACAACATACATATGTACTAACTAACATAGAGCATGAAAATGTGAAAAAAATACATACATGAACATTTGAAAATAAATATAAATTTAAGTATGTCAATATTAAAGGCTAACTGGATGGTGTTATACTAATCTTGCAGAATCGTCATTCAGTATTGCAACAACTGACAGTCATTTTGATTTGCAACTGAAGTGAATACCCTTAGGTGGTCTACAAGTTTATAACAGGTAAGTACGTCCAGCAAATTGTTAATAAACAAAATCAAAAGGAGAGGACCCAAATTAAAGCCTTGGGGAACTCTTAATACATCTTCAAACAAAAATGAGTTTAAAGTATTGTACGATACAAACTGCTTTCTTTTCTTTAGGTGAAACACAAAAGACAAAAAGAGAGCATGGCTAAAGCCAGTCATGCAATTTTTAAATAATTATAGAATAAGAGTTACGGTCAAATGCCTTTGAGAAGTCTGTATATACGACATCTATACTTACACCTTCACATCTATAGTCTCAGTTATATATACAAAAAAAACAGGTACTTGGTCGTAACCCGAGGTTTTTTGTTTTTTTGCTGTGTTCAGTTTCAAGTGCAGGAATGCAGTAAAAGATAGACGGTAAACACTTTCAAAATGGTCTTTAAAATCATTGACTATCACCCAAAGGATCATCATACATTTCATCACCAAACTTCATCCTGCCAGAAATCCGAGTAGTACCTCTTTTTTTTAAATAAATGTCCAGAACTTTTTAGAATATGCAATCAGATTGTTTTGTAGATTAAGCATGTATGCATCATAAGATTCTTTAATCTTAGATTTAGCGAGGATCCTGTAGTATTTCTGTAGATAAAGGTGGTTATTATTTGTATCATTTGTATGTTTCTTTATAAAATACAAATTCCTTATAATTCCACTAGTAAACCAAGCAGGGTATTTACGTTTTTTATGTTGAAATTAAGGAACTTATTTATCAAAAATATTATGCAATACACTGTAAAACTCGGCGTAGTCAGTGTTAAAATCTGTGTAGGAATTTAATGTCCAGTTGGTGGTAGCAAGGAAACTGTAAAGTTGCGGAAAGTCTACTTTACTAAAATAACAGACTTTGATATTATTGTCTTTGCAGTATATGTGATTATTAGAAAAGTTAGATTCATGTATTTCATTATCAAACTGAAGGTATAAGATGTTCTTCTTATGAACTGAATCGTTCGCCAACAAGTGCAAATAACGGTATTCATCCTGCAGTAAGATGGTACGGTTATAATGATTTATCAAGACTAAGGGAGTCTAGTAAGAAGGTATGGTTGCTGGAACTACCTAAACAAAACGAGTTAGATCCAAGACCCAAATTACTGGTTATCGTAGGTAACTCTAGTAGTGGATATTGTGAATGCATACAATAATTTGTTCAGAAAACGTCTCTTTTGATGAAACATGAAGAACATGAATAATGGTATAGGTCAGTAAACACTGTAACATAACAGTGCGTTACATATACTTACAATAAAGAACGGCTTATGGTCTACCCTGCTAGTTCAAGTCGGGGCCTTGGATCGTAGGCAAATGAGAGGAGCAGATCAAATAACAAGACAACACTTTAGTTTAGGGAACTTTATTGATATTAATTGATAAAATGTTTACACATAAATTTCATGTGTTGCACCAAAATACTTATCAAAACCTATTGCAAGTAATTGAGTACATAACCATCAATGATTACTTTAAAATGTAAACAACTTAATAGAAGATCAAACCTTAAAATTTCAACAAAAATAGCATATCAAAGAGCGCCAAATATTTATTAACTTAATACTATCTAAAAATTAATAAAATGATCATTATTCGATGCAACAAATGACCAATTAAATGTCACTCTCAAGACAAACATCTTAATATTTTTTAATAATTAATTAATATTTTATTAAAACAAAAACCCTAGGTAAGTTGCAATAATTTCAAGATTATAGATAAGTTGCAACAAATGAAAATGTAACATAATAAAGTTTAAATTCAATCTAGTTTTATTAAGATCTTTAAACAATAAATTTAAATTTCCAAACACTTAAATAAATTATTTGAAATAAATGAAAACAGGCGATAAGGAACACATGATTTGAACCAGACCAGAAGAGAACTTACTTAATACTGCAGACTCCGCTGATGTAGCTACTTCAGACAGAAGAATTGTTTATTTACAAACTGAAACAAATCATATACACACAGCTGTTCTCATATTTTGTGACCCATCGCTTAAGAAGTCATTAAAACAAAATCGACATTAAAATCTTAGATAGTTCAGTTCAGTTGTTTTAAACAACCGTTAAAATAAAATAAATTTTGTAGACAGGTTTTTTTTAATCATGAAGCTATTTTGTGTAAGTTTTCCAAATTAAAAAAAAATTAACTAAAAGCTTTCCTAAAGAGCAAAATTTTTAAAGCATAGACATTTCACTAGATCAAATGGTAGTGACTAAAAATAAATACATAATACTACAGGCAACAAAATTTTATAAAGATTAATTGTTCATGATGGGAAGAAGCCGAAAATAAATGTTAAATGTGTTGTACCACACTACTTAAAAGTAGTCACAGTTGAAAATAAATTAATAAAATATGATTGATTACACGAGCAGCCGTTTGAGATTTCAATGCCGAATGTTGCCATCCAAAGTCAGTCGCTGACGCGCATTTCCAACGAGCCACAAATAGTCTCGGAACTTAGGAAAAGGTAGGGGACAGCTTTCCACTGCTTCACCAGGGTGATCCTCTTTCCCCAAGACCGATGTTGTCTCCACAGAACTGGCCTCCCCAAAAAAGCTTCAATAGATTTGAAGCTTCCTAAAGAATTTTACCAAAAGGATGTAATTCAGAACTGAGAGGGGAAACTCCACAAGCTAGTGCACATACACCCACAAAAACCTAATGTCTAAAAACTCAGAAAAATTCGCATGCAAATAGCCTTAAATTAATCAAAACTGATGGAACCAATCCCAAATCTAATAGTCACTTATTACCCGATGAAACTATAATAGTTAACCTTTTTTAATTAGCTGAAAACAATAAAATGTCGAACAGCGCCATTAAACGAGTGAAATCCCATAAAACAAGCAAAAATTAATTCTACAAAAGCAAGAAATTAGCTTAAACTACATCTAGTATCCACAGATAACTATAGATTACAAAAAGAAAGATCAATCGTGGCCATCCTAGAGTAATTACAACGAAATAATTCTTCCGATTTTCAATACAAAGAAAATTCCCATATGCAACATAAACTTAATACAAGCAAATTTATTAGAAATTTCATTTCAATGGTATATAAGGTGGTCTAGAAGTATATATTTTTGTATGAATTCTTATAGGACCGGTAAAATAGACTGAAGATATTAAACGGCAACCGATGAAGATAACCAAAATTAGTAAGGATAAAGACGTAAAGTAACAACACAGAAGAAGATCATGAGCAACAAATTAGACAAGAAGAAATACAAGATAAGCAATAAGAAAAAGAAATCAGTATTGATGAAGGAATACAAGAAAATGTTAATCAAGAAAGAACAACAATAAGTGGAAGACAAATAAAAATCTAGGCGATTATCAAATATATTCAGCGTACTGTTAGCTGGAGCACAAGATCCAAAAGCTTATGATGAAGCAATTGGAAGTAAGGAATAAACAATGGCAATCGAAAATGAATTATCAAAACACAAAAAACAAAAGACTTAGGTAAAAACGGAATTACCTGAAGATAAGAAGGCAATCGAAGCCAAATGGATGTTTACAACAAAAGAATATGAAGCCAAGAAAGCTAGAGTTGTTGCAAAAGGTTTTCAAATTGAGGAGGAGAATCCATTTGAACCTTTATATCCACCAGTAGCAAGAATGTCTACTATACGTATTTTATTATCGCATGCATTTCAGAAAGACTGGAAAATAAAATAGTCCGATATCCGAGTCACTTTTTTAAACAAGATGATTAAAACCAAATCTAGAGTACTATAACTAAGGCGAGCACTTTATGGATTTCAAAAACCGAGTTATGATTGCTGTTTATTATGAGTAGGGATATTGATATATGTAAATGATTTAATGATAACTGGAAGAATAAGATATTAAAGAGATTTTAAAATTATTAACAAATGCGTTTGAAGCTCGAGATATGGGAGAAGTTAAAAGTTCGCTTGGAATGTCAATAGATAGAATTGTATACTATGTAAGAGTGTTTTCCAACTGATTTTATAATTATGCAAAGAATAATTAAATTACACATTTCTACTACTATTAAATAAGTAAATAAAAGTTTATTAAACTTTGACAGAACTATCATATGACACACGTTAACTTACACCTCCTCCTCCCAAGTCACTTTAGTCAGAAAGGCAAAGGGACAACTTATTGACATGAAAATAATTGGATATTTTCTTTCGCTTCCCGCAATCAAGTTTATAAAATAATGATGAGATCGAACTTAAAATGGTAAACCAATCCTCACTTTATCCATTTTCCATCGATTAAGTTTGCTTTCTTTTTCTACGTAGACTTGGCCTCCAACTTTAAATTTATGATAGGTTCGAGTCTTATCAATTCGTAATTTATTCGTGTGAAAGTTTGTCATAGAGTTAAGGAATGCCTGTGTTCTATCTTCCGCCAGATTTAGTGGGCAGTCTTTATTAATTGGGCATATTGTAGAGTGGTTGGAATTTTGTAGCTGAATGAATTGTCTTATTATATTCAGTCACGCATTCTTCGGCAATAGTAGACCAAGTTCTTTTTTCACCATCAGAATTTATTTTGCATCTTATTCTGTTCACAACTGTCTGGTTAAGTCTTTCATTTAAACCGTTAGATTGTGGACAATCGATGCAGGTAAAAATCAACTGGATGTTTTGTTTATCAAGATAAGTCTTAAAATCTTCAGAATTTAAACCAGTGTATTGATCAGCGAGTATGATTTTAATTTAATTTTTTTGTTATAGGAGCAATGAGGTTTATAAAATCACGGGCACTTTGAGTTCGTGATGTGGAAATCCAGGCATATCTAGTAAAATGGTCCACCAGGATATGCATAAACGTTTTATTTGATCTAGTTCCACCGAAACCACCAACAGTATCAATAGACATAATTTCAAAAGGTTACTTGGCTGGTCCTAGTTTTGACATTAGGCCAATTATTCTACTGCAACGTTTCATTTTCAATGCATTTTGAACACTTTTTACAGAATTTACTAACTAAATTATCGAGGTTTTTAAAGTAATAAAATGGTTTGATTGTAGCGAGCATTTGAGAAATAACAATATGGATGAGTTTTATTAATTTTTTTCCAAATTCAACTGAGACAAATATTCTAGGCTTGTTCCTTAATTTTTTAAAAATAATGTCCCGGTGTACTTTGCTTTTCTTTGCAAGTCTCAGTTCATTAATATTGCGTTTATGATCATTTACAATGTCAACTAATTCTGCTAAATTTACAACTGTAATTGCATCGTCATTTTCAAAGTATTCCAGAACGGAATACCGTGATAAAAGGTCTGCCAAAATATTCTCTTTCCCTTCTTGTAGATGATCTTGAAATTGAATTGAGATAAATAATAAACCAAATCACCTAATATTTCGTCGGTTCGTGATTTTGGTTTAAAATTTTCTAATGGTTTATGGTCGCTGCATAGCGTAAAATACCGTCCTATTAAATAATGTTGCCATTATTTAATTGCATCCTTGATAGCTTTACATTCTAAATAAATAACATCCATTTTCTTCTCTTTTTCCGACAATTTTCTTGAAAAATAGGCAACAGGGTGAAGTTTCCCATCCATTTGTGGTTGTTTTAAAGTAGCACCCAGTCCTTTATAATTCGCATCCGTTTCGATATATATATCTTTATCTACATCATAAATCGATAAAATAGGAGAAAAGCAGAGATAATCTTTTATTAGTTGGAACGCTTTTTCACACTTTTCTGACCATTGAAATTCAACATTGTTTCTTGGTAATCTATGAAGTGGTTCAAATTTCTGTGAACGTTTTCAATATATTTTAGATAGAAGTTAATGGAATCCAGTATATTTCGAACGTCAGATTTATCTGTTGGTCTTTTAAGATTTTTAATTGCAACTAGATTTTCCTATGCGGGTGAGACTTTGTTATGCTGAATAAAGTGGCCAAAATATTTCACTGATTGGGCAGCGAAAATGCACTTCACCAGCTTAATTTTAAGTCCCTCATCCATTAATGCTTGAAGTAATTGTGCGATATGTTGAAGGTGTTCTGCCCATGTTTTGGAAAATAGCAAGATGTCATCAATATAATTGATAGACAATTTGTCTAAATTATTTCTTCTAATTATGTTTGACAAAATACGTTGGAAAATTGCTGGAGCATTTTTAAGGCCAAATGGGAGGACTTTAAACTGAAATTTCTCTGCTTTTGTGATGAAGGATGTCTTTGGACGGTCCGAAATATTTAGCACAATACACCAAGACGCTGAATTTATATCAAAACCTGTTAAACACTTGCAATTAGATACTTTATCTATAACGTCGTTTATTGTTGGAAAATAAAAGGATTCAGAAACCACTAATTGGTTTAATTTTCTAAAATCAATGCAGAGTCTTGATTTACGTCCCTTATCCTATTTAAATGTAAGTGTTACAGGAGAAGCATAGGCTGAGTCAGACTCTTCTATGAGATCAACTTCTAGCAATTTCGTAACTTGAGTTGTAATCTCTTGTTCGTCTGGAATGGAACATTTATAAGGTCGTTTAGTAACGTATTCGTTTCTTATTAACTTAATTTCAGCTTCGTTGGATTTCACCCTGTCAACATCAAACTTATTTGCTTGAAATTTACTTACATCTATATTTCCATTAAAATTGACTTCAAAGTAATCATCTGATTCATTTTAAAAAGTCTTCTTTTCTATATAATCTAATTTAATTATTTTTTCTTTCTTAATTTTTGTAAAATCTCTAAATTCTCATTTTGAAGAAGTCAATACTTCTTTATGACATCAAGGCCTAATAATAAATCATAAGAAAACTGGTTATTCTTCATTACATAAGTTGGTCGGTTATAGTACCAATTTTTAAAATAATATTTGCCCTTGCGGAGGAAAAATTCAACCCATTAATCGTCTTAAAAACTCTATTGTATCTTATCAAACTTAATTCTAAAAGCTCTATCACTCTTTGATTTATTGAACTGACATTTGAGCCACTGTCATACACAGCTTTTATCTTCATGCTGTAATCAATTAGTACATTTACTTTTATTAATGAGTTCAATTCCTCCGGGCCTTTTAGTTTAAAGATCTATCATCAATTTCAATGCTCATCATCTCTGCTACTTCATCTTGTCGCTCCGTTTCGTGAAAATTTACTTTCATCTTAGTAGCATAGGACTCCTTGTTTCTACATTTGTTTGTGGGATGATTTCGACTTTTAAAACCTAGAGCCTTACACATATAACAAGGTTTCTTAAATGAATCTTGCAGTTTCTTCTTTTGGTCATCATATTTGTCTGTTTTTTGTGTGGTGCTACGGTTGATGTAATATCCTTTCTCTTCGTGTTGTACGCATCATCCAGTATTCATAGTTCAATAAACAGTTTTTCCATTTCTGTAATCTCTTCTTTATCCAGCTTGTCTTGTACGTATAAAGGCAGTCCAACCACAATCATATCAAGTCTTGATAAGGTTGTACCCTGGTCCTCAGCTTCAAGACATAACTTTTCTTTAGTTAGAGCGTAATCCACCAAAGAGCCACCTAAATATTTGAAGTTATAAGCTTTCCTTATGTTAGAGCAACCTTTGTCTACGAAAACTATCAGGAACGATTCTCTCCACAGCTTCCAATTTACCAAACCGATCGTTTTAAGATTTGTTTCATACCAGTCTTTAGGAGAACCTAACAAGAAAACTCGCAGTATTTCGATGATCCCAGTATCATCTTGTACATTATGTCTGGTGCATTCAGCTTCGAATTGTTCAAGCCATTGCGCTGCGTTCTGTTTTTTTTTTCAAATTTTTCCAGAACATTTTTTTTCTCAACATGATGTAATTTTAGTTCATCATTCAAGGTTAATTTGACTTCTAATTCTTTTACTCGCTTTATTAAAAAGTTTTCCTCTTCCAAACTGCTAAAGAGGGAGGGGTGTTAGGCGAGTGAATTTCTTCCAAGGGAAGGTTCTTAAAACACAAGTTACCTTCCTCATCAAAGTATTCATTTTTCAGTGCATCATCTATTTTTACACCTACTCTGCGATAGCCATTAATTGGTCTAATAGCAGTCATAGCACTTTTGATTGTTGATTTTTTATAAATATAATATTTTGTGATTTGCACTCTTTGCCCTGCCTCGGCAGCAAACGTGCTCAACACAAAATGGTTTCATTCTACTCCTTGTGGCATAATATACTATTACGTTGTAAGGCAGTAATTTGATCTTTATTGAAAATAGATTCTAGTCTCGATTTCTTCTTCCTTCTTTCGTTTATTAATTTATAAATTTTGCCCTTTTTGATTTAAATTTAAAAGAGTATCTATCTTGGTACTGTCTATTTTTAAAGTTTCGACTTTCTGTTGCTCGACAATATTACAATCTTCCTTCTGATCGGTGGTATTCAAAAAGTCAGATATTGTAGGAATTGTATTATATTTTAAAATATTTTTTCACTTTTCTTCACCCTTTGATCCTCAGTAAAGCGTTTATTACATTATGTGCTACTGGTGTTGCGCTTTTATCTTTTTACTATCATCACTATTCAAATTTTCCTGGGTTTCTTTCCCGTCAGAAAATGTTAGATGCGGCTAAGAATTTGACGTATAATCTTTATGCTTATCCAAAAAATGTAATTCGTCCAAAGTAAAAATGTATTTTAAGCGCTGATAAGAGGGAATTAGAAATCTGTTATCACCCTTTGCAGCCAAAACAACTTGAAATGGTGATTAGACACAAATATTTGAAGGTAAAATTTAAAACTTTATTCAACTCCTCCTACAATTTAAAAACATTAAAAATTGATGTAAAAACGTTAATTGGGAGCATTGGATCATAGAAGAAACATTCCTTTGACTGTCAGGTTTGGCTAAACACTACGCATAGCGATTTCTACTGCAAAACTTCTGTAAATCTTCTAAAATTAAATTTAACACTATAACTCCAAATTCAATAAACGTTTCGTTTTCGAAGATAGCCGGACCTTTCAACAATATTAGCAAATAGAAGAAATTTTAAAGTTAACTTTCACATTGAAAAATTCTTATTTAGCCAGCAGCTTTATTATTAAGCGTATCAAAATCAACTTGAATTAGAATAAACTCAAAAATCAGAAGACGTCTAGAATAAAATTAAGGTATTTCTAATTAAATTTAGTTATACAGGACGCTTTAGTCATTCATGAAGCTTAAAATTTTTGTGAAAGGCAATGAAGAACGATTTTGTTGCTAAATTGAATATATTTAGTTTGCAAACTCTACTCACAAGAAGTCTTTAAACTCTTAGTTCTCCCTTTACTTTAAGTACGTCAATTTAAAAAAAAAGATTGAGATACAAGTATAAAATACAAAAATTTTTTATTACACTTTAAACATTCTCCATTTAAAAATTTTATGTTAAATAGATAGTACACTTATCGTTTAATATTCTATTGCTATCACATTAAACGTAAATCGCTCTGTATACCATACAAGAATTTTTTTCTCATAAATAATTTTGTTACATTAATTTGTAATGCCTCTGAGAAAGGTATTATTAAGGACTTCTCTTTTAAAACAAAGTTTCATAATTACTGTTTACTGCAGTAACTATCCTACTTATTCAGACACTTCAACTCGGTAAATAAAATATAGGTTGTTTTACTAAACCCCCTTATTATCTTAATCAATCAATCAAGATTATACTCACTTTGTCACAATTACAGCAGTGTTCTTCGTCGCATCAGTAAGATCGCAGAGTGTTATAGGACTGAAGATCATTAATTGATTGACTAAATTGGTAACAAATTTAAAAACGTACGGAGTGTGTATAAAAGTACATTAATTAGATTAATTAAATAGAAATACTAATAATCCAAAAGTAACTTAAACTTATAAGGAAATATAAGTAACGTGTTTCTGATAAGTGAACTATTTACCTGAAAATACAAAATCTGTTTTGAAGGTCCCGTAACTTTGAGACGGAAATATGAATAAAAATAAATTTCTTCTCGACTATTTTTAGCAAAAAAAAAAAATTTTTGTATGATCTGTTCTGATGTTTTCTGTTTTACTTTCGAAATTTCTATTCACTTTTATTTTGTACTTAATTGATTAATTGAGTCTTAAAGTATTATCACCTTGAGTTCTAGCTTTGGAGTGTTTTATTAACCGACCTGTTACATTATTGTAGAATATGGATAGTAGGAACAGAAACTAGAATGAACGAAATAATTTCATATTTAATAGTGCAGTGGTAAAAACATCGTAAATGTTGGATGTTGGAATTGGAAGAAACGAGAAAGATAAAATAACAATTATCCTCGAAAGATTTTAAATTTGAGCTTATGCTAAATCCAAAAATGGAAATAAAAAAAAATCTTGTTACAGTACTAAAAACGGGCCTAGAAAGTATACAAATTTTTGCTTCAAAATTATTTGTATTCTTTGCCGCTTTTAAATTAAAGAATGTTGAAGGAAAAATTCTGCATTTTCATAGCCAACAATCCAAATGTAAACCTGACAAATAGAAAAGTTTACACACATCAATGTATGCGATTGTTCTGCTGATCTTGGAAATTGTGAATTTCGCATTTAGCGACCTAACAGAAAATCTAGACAAGATTTTACGCTGTTCTATAGCATGATAGACTTTTCTTGCTAGTTTACCTTAATATCTCTTCACTCTTGTATTACTACAGGTACAACTTGTAACTTTAACGACTTTTTCTTTGCAGAGTAAACCAATCAATAATTGTATGGATAACATAATCATCGATCAAGTTGTTAAAGAAATACCAGAAACCTTGAGACTACCGTTTATGGTTTCGTATAAGTGTGGGTTGTTTTCCAGAAACAAATTTAAAAAGTATTTTCCAATGACTGTATTTGCTTTATACCTAGCAAGTCTAGTTATAATAGCTATGGTACAGTACCTCAATATCAAAAAGGATGTTTCTGACTTCGTACGTAATTTTGAAGAAATCTCCGCTTTTATGGAGGTAAGCAGGTAAACTAAAGATTCTGTAATACTCAGGCTCGTTTTGGTGATTGAAATTGAGATATTTCTTAAAAATTTAAATGTTTCAATTGTAGGTACTTGGAAAAGCATGGTTTCTAACATACCACAAGAATGATTTTCTTAGGCTTTTTGAAATAACCAAGTTGTTTTGGAATCCTAGCAGATGTAGTCAACAAGCTGCAACAAAATTATTCCAAATTTATAAATTAATTTACCGTTTGCAAACAACTTACGCAGTGTGTCTTTTCTTGGGTATTATGTGTACGGCCCTGGCTCCATTGTTAGAAAAGACATTACCAGTGGGAATATGGACATTGGAAGGCTACAATAATCTTTATTATTTTGTTATGGCTGGACAACTTATCGTCATACCTTGCTCAGGACTTCTACTCTGGATCCTAGACTGTTTGTACTTAGGATTCTGTGGTGAAATAGTTGTTCAGGTTAAAATCTTATGTCAATATTTGGAAGAGTTGGCTTCGGAAGTTAACAGTCTTGACGAAAGGGAATTAAATTACTTAGACAAGATGAAAACTTGCATTATGCATCATCAACTTATACTTCGGTAAACAGCAAAATTATTCCCTTCTTTTTCTATATAAACTAGTTTACCTTGTAGGTTCATAAACAAATTTCGGCAGACATTTTCTTCAATGTTATTAGTTCAGTATCTTACAGTTGGTCCACTTATGTGTGCGGAGTTATTTGCAGCATTTGAAGGGTAATTCTAGTTAATGTATTATATATTAGAAAGACTTAAAGTTAACAATTCTAATAGTTTTCAAAATCATAAATATTTTTCTTTTATAGACATAATTTCCAAACTATAATAAGACACACCATTTCATTTGTTGCTAACGCCTTGCAATTGTCCTTTTATTGCATTTCTGCAAATTATGTAGCGGACGAGGTAATAACAAACTATGATTTTATTAAATTTTTGCAAATTATCGAATATACTACTTAAGGCTTTACCGAAATTCTCCTGCAATATACCCCTTTTATACAGAACAGTCTATGACGCTTGTTGTCGCTCCTATCGAAGATAAAACTATGGTCCGTTGCTAAAATGATGCCCATTACTAAGTGACATCTGCATACAAAGTTAAATTGTTGAAAAAATGTTTTTTTTCAGTTTTTATTTAAAAAGAAAATCATTAAAACGGAATGACGTTCTACATCAACGTTATTAAAAGTAGAAAATTTTTTTTAATCAAAAGATAGAGAATTGCTGGCAGACTTTGTGTGACTTTTTAAAATGTTTTCTAAAAGAATAATTTGTTTTCAAAATTTGGTAAAAATGATTTCCGAAAATGCTTAGAAAAGCACCCTGCGATAGATATGACTGCATGTGAATAGACAACTGATATGACAACAAGCGTGTCTTTCTAATTAACAGGGTTAGTACTACCTGCATTGACGAGGTATAATTACTATTGTTAGGAAATAAACGCTTGAATGACAATAAGCAAAGACTTCATAAAAACGATTTTGTTGTTGTGCCAAAAATAGTTGTTTAATGTCTTAGAAATACTGATAGGGCAGTTTTATTTTTAATTTGTAATCTATTCTAAAAGCATTTAATTTTTAATTTGAATTAACCTGTTTCAACAAAAAATTCTTTATTGTGTATTTCACACCCGACGAAAACTCAAAGAGTACGTAATGGTATAAAACTTTTGAACATGGACTGTGTGTTTGGTAATTAAATTTGTAAGAAAATATATATATTTTCACTTGCCTTAATTTATTTGACAGTTTTTCTCTTCTCTATAAATCAACAACAACGTTGCCATGACTGCTCATACAGCAATAAAGTTTGTGCCACAATCCCAATGTATATCGTTGCAGCGACCCCTACGCGATACGAAACAACGAAATGCTGCTAGGAAAGCTTCGCTACTCAACTTGAAAGCTAGCTCTAAATGTATTGCCTTCGTGGCGAAACATATAAATATGCAAACATAGGCCTTTTGAGACTTTATGCCTCTAGATTTACCTAACGTAACTGAGAATGGACCTGCATAGTCTACACCTACCTCTTGAAATGATTTTAACTGAGATACTCGAGAAGCAGGTAGGTCACCCATGTACGCTACTACAGGTTTTGAATTGACTTTGAAACATTTAAAACAACGTGATAGACGATGTCGAATAGCATTTTTAGCCGACAAAATCCAGAATTGCTGTGATATTAAGAAATGCAGAGCCTGTAAACCGGGATGAAGAAATTTCTTATGCATACTTTCAATAATAAACCCCGTCAAACGGTGTTTTTGAGGTAACAAAAAGGGAAATTTCTTATCATACGACAAAGATGAGTTGGATAATCTCCCGCCGACCCTGAGAAAATCCTTTTCATCTAAAAATGAGTTTAATTTTCGAATAGATTTCAAATTGCATTTTTCACTCTCTAGTTGACTAATATGATTCGAAGAAACTTCTGATTGAACTTGCTTTACCAAGAGCATAAGTGCGTCTTGAAAATCGGTTTCACAAAGTGCACTAAATTTTTTGTTTTCTTTATGCCTTGAGTTATTTACAAATCTCAGGCAAAACGCTGTAATCCTAAAGATTGTTTTTAAAGAAGAAAATTTGTTAAGAATACTGTTCATATCCCGAGATACTAAAGAAATCAGAAGAATTTTTCTTTTTTCGTTTTGGACTTCCGAAGACGAAAAATTCAAAGTATCAGAGGGACAATTATCTGGCGTTTTTAATAAAAACTTCGAACCACTAAACCACATAGAGTGATGAAGTAACTGTTCTGGAAGCAAACCCCGACTTGCACAATCAGCAGGATTATTATCAGAAGGAACATATCGCCAATGATTCGGAAATATTTTATCCTGGGTATGGCTAACACCATTACTAACGAAGGTATGCCAACGATGTGGTGATGACTTGATCTAAGTGAGAGTAACTTTAGAGTCAGACCAAGCGCACGAGTTTATTCCCACATGCATTGCGAACAAATTCTACTAAATCTGTCAACAATACAGCAACACAAAGTTATAATCGTGGCAATCATAATCTTTTTAAGGGTGTCACTTTGGACTTTCCAGCTACTAAATAGACTCTAATCTCTGTTTCATTAATCAACCGAAAATACACTACTGCACCATATCCAGCCTCACTTGCATCAGAAAATGCGTGTAATTCACATTCCCTTTTGTCGAGAAGAATGTGGCTAAGTATCTTGAGCGAAGATATCAAAAGAAGTTTAGACTGAAAACTTTTCCACTGAGATACAATATCTGAAGGGGGTTCTTGATCTCACTCCAAGCCTAAAAGCCATAAATGTTGGATTAGACGCTGAGCGAAGGGAGTGAGGGGTGAAATAAATTCCAAAGGATCAAATATTTTTGCCAGATCACACAAAATCAATCTTTTTGTACAAGAATCTGACATACGAGGAACTCAATACGTAAAACTATCGATTTGAGGCTGCCATTGCAAACCTAAAACTTTAACAAAGAAAAGCAGTTCACTATCAAATGATAAAGGTTGTTGATGTTCTACAGGAGTATCAGCTATAATTTCTGGACAGTTGCTAGCCCACTTTCGCAACTCAAATCCTCCCTTGAGCAACAACAATGAAAGTTCTGATTTAATTTGACAGGCTACGTCCAAGGTCTCACAACCAGTCAAAATATCATCTACGTAGATATCTGAACAAAGAAATTTCGAAGCAAGAGGAAAATCCTCTTGCTCGTTTAGAGCTAACTGTCGAATTGTTCGGTTAGCTGGATAAGGCGAACTAGTTACACCAAGTATAACCTACTTTCAAGAGCGTAAAATCTACGAAGGACTAAACTCCTTGAATCTCCAAAAATAGAAAATTTTATTCAAAAAGATAAGGCTACAACATACCTCAACGACGAATCGCGATAATGAGTTTCTTTATACAGTTTTTCGCAGAATTCTGCTTCAGGTGATATTACCATTTTCTCTGAAATACTTTCGATTTTCCATAATTTCTTTATGTTCTTGTCTAGGGATTCAAATGTTAAACAAAATGAAGATGTTGTACAACTATTTTTCGAAGAATCCAAATTGGCTCTTCCTAAGACAACAAAACCAAAAATTGTTGATAACAACATTGGATTGTCAAGAGTTTGGTGTGAAGTATCAGGACTTCTAATAAATGGAAGCATTTCCGCACCTATCAGCAGATAAATACGTTCAGGTTTATAGAAAGTCTTATCCGCAAGTGGAAGTGAGTTTATACGTGGCAAGCTTTTCAAATCAACTAGTGCAGAAGGTAAACATAAGAATATTTCAGGAATTATAAACGCTATCAATGCTATTTTCGGGTTTAAATGAGTTACTGGTTTAATTGTACATTCCGCTATACCCTTTGCAAACATATTAGGAATATTTTCAATACCGACAACGTTTTCTAAGCATTTTCTGCGTAGTAAGCAAAGCGCTTAATACAACTCTCGGATATGAACAATGCTGGGACAGCGGAGTCGATCAAAGCACGCACTGCAACAAAATTGCCTCTAGAATCTAGTATTTCAACAAAAGCTGTTGGCAAAAGAATCATTGAAGACTGTGACAAACCAGTAATAAGTGATGGAATGTTAAAATTTGGAAGTTGAGAAGTATCATCTTCATTACAAGCGCTAGCCTCCGGGGATGAAGAGAATGGTTTATGACTATTCTGCGCCTTGCAAGAATTCGTATTAAAATGCAACAAAGAATGATGACGACCACAACATGATTTACAAGCATATTTGCTAAAGCAACGCTTTATGTAATGAGAAGAAGTAAGGCAATTCAAACATAAGTTTTTATTCTTGACAAAACGGTAACATGTGCGTGGTGCCTTTGCCAAAAACTTAGAATAAGTGCATAACTTATGAGAGTCTCCGCAAAGTAAGCACGCATCTTTATTTGTAGATACGAAAGCCGATGGTGACTTTTGACTAGTACCCAAAGAGTTATTAAATTTTGGAACTTTGCAAGTACCATTATTATCTTGAACCGCATTGCAGGTTTCCAGAGCACGAAGCTGAGATTCTAAAAATTCAAATAGATTTTTATAAGTTGGCATGTTAACTTTAGCATACTCCAGTTCAAATCTGTTTCGCGAATGATTATCAATCTTATGTAACAATAATGAGAGTAAGGGTCGGTTTTTTCACCTCTCAATAAATTAATTGGCTGGATAATTCATTGTTAGTGCAAATCGTATCCGTAGCTATTATGTTTCAGATAAAGTTATAAGGAGGTGAAAAGACCGGGCCTTAAGCTGCGGAAAAATTTGAAAGTAACTCATTTATGGTTAAAGAATGCGGATTATTCGTTGATAGAGAAAAACCGTTTACAGCAGCTTCTCCTGATGGTCTAATAGGAGATGACAGTGTAATAGAGATTAAATACCCTTTTTAAAGGAAATAATAATTTAAACATAAAAGAGTGTATTTCCAAAAGAAAATCGATTACTTATTTATTGATCCCGAAAACAAAATTAAATTAAAAAATGAGCATAGTTATATAGTGTGCGAGAAAAGTCTAGAATCAATTCATTATTTGCGAAAGCGTGCATTATCAAGCAATATCCTTAGACACGTCGATCATCTCAACCTGGTTCTACCAGCTCCAGAAGGGTACGTGCAGCTTCGTTATCGCTGTAGTACAGGTGTGTGATTTGTTTGATATTCACGTTTTTGCGTGTCGTAATATTCGTTGTATTGTTTGGTACATCAGACATATGCCATTAAACTGTTGTTTAAAATTCCTCGAATATTTGTGCAATCTATAGTTTTTGTATTTGTCAATTATTAGTAAAAACTTATTATTTTATGTGTAAAATAAACGATAATAGCTTCTTCAAACTATTTTAGTATAATTTTTATATGTATCGCCTTCTTCATTATCAGACGATAAATACTTTGCATTTATTTTCCGTTATCGAACGTCTTTGTTGGACATTATTTCTTTAGTTTTGAAAATTTATACGAGTTATGTATAGATTATTGAATCATTTGTTGATTTTTGTAAATTATTAAATGAAATTTATATGCGTACAACTTCTAAGTTTAGCAATATATAAGGTGCATTAATATTAAATTAATTATTTTGCGTTAATCGAGTAAAACTATATATCAGAAATTCTTATGGTTTTTAGATACAAATTGTTGTTTAGATTGCGTATTTACCTTTCTTTTGTTAGCTTTACGAACAAAATTTGGTTACCTAATATTTTATATTAAAGATTTTGGAAATCTACGGAGTACTATCTACGGGGTGCGTCAAAATTTATTGAAGTTTTGCATTGAGCTCACTTTTTTGGTTTCTGCACTCCCTGTAAGCACCGTTTACGATTGAACAATCAACGACTATCCAGTTAGGTTTCCGTCGCGTATCTGGTAATAACGCGTCGACTATTGTTAATTATTATCTAATTATTGTGTTGCTAATTTATTTGTTTGAGCCTTCTAGGCTGATAATTTTTATTTTCTTTCCTTTTTTAGGGCGCAATATGCAGTCTATTAAATTTTGCCTGAAACTTTGTATTTCTTTCAGTCTAGAATATTTATTTTCTTGTGTCTACTGTATTATATCATCTACTGGGTAACACTATTAGTGTACCCCAACTCTCTTTTGTACCACCTGCATTACTGTGTCGCATTAAATTTTGGGTTGTCTATTTTAATGTTTAATTGTTGTCGTCTTCGCCCTTTTTCAGACCTATTTGGAAGTTCGAGTTTCGTAAGTTACATTACACTACAGTTCTTTTAAGGTCACTGCGGAATCGTCTTATTTAGCGCATTTACTTAATGCATCCTTTTGGCCACAAGGTGTTGCTGTTCGGAAATTTTATAATGCTTCCGTTCATCAGAAATTAAATAATGATAAAAATTTTCA
>VTPC01005548.1:117148-129646 GCA_011009095.1 Ignelater luminosus | reverse complement strand
AATAAAATTGCTGATATAAAAAACTTAAGAAATTCAAAACAGTGTTTCTGACGAAATGCATACTTGTGATACTACTTGTAATATTTTTATGTGAGCAATGATATACAGCAATAAAAGAGGCACGATATATATTCAAAAAAAAATCTCATTCTTAACTTATTTATTCCATCTCCATAGCTTGTCTGGAGATAAAATAGGAATAATAATAATAATCGTTCGATTTACTTTTAAGAAATATATGAAAGTCAAACGTTTTCTTATCTTCTTTATTTATTATAAATTATAATAATGGTTTTCTACAAATATTTACAAAGTACTGGAATTATTATCTGAATTAAGACTGAAAATGTTAAGGCTTAATGTTTTTGATAACCAATTTGTATCTTTTTAGCGTGGAATCCATCAATTTCCCAAGTTTACTTTCGAAATACAACGATGTCAAGCTTGAACTAAAAATTCGATTAATTCCATTTTTGTTGGGGGTTTCTTTTTGATGATGCTTGCTATCCTTTGCCATAAATTTTTTATCGTACTGAGATAAGAGGACTACGTTGGCCAGTAAATTTGAATAGTCATGTTGGTGGTTATCCAGGACTATATTAGTTTTGCTCTATGGCAAAGTGCATGATGATCCTGAAAAATAAAATCTTCTACAAACAAATCTTTTCTACTAGGCAACATCATATTCTGCAGAACTTTAAGGTATTTTGGCATTTATCATCTCAGATCCGACATGTAGTCAATCAAGACCTTGGACAAAGATGCAACTCCATAACATTGCGTATTAAAAAAAAGACTCTACCATTGCTTTGTTGTCCAGTTTCTATGTCTTTTAACCTACTAACAATGAAAGCGTCTTTTCTTCTTGGGAACTTCTATGTACACTCTTAGTCAATAACCATGCAGTCTTCGTCTTACAGTGCGAGTATGCATACTAACATTGATAACCCGAGTAACTAAAGATTGACTGCACTTAACTTTGGTAGCTATTTAACTACTAGAAACACCTTCTTTATGATGAAAGTAGTTCTCCATCGCTTTTTAGCTGTTCTTTTAGGAAACCATTGTGTAACTTGACAAAACTATAAACTGAATGAATTCAAAAATTTATTGCAAAGCTTATAAATATACTTACAACATTGTTGGGATTTATGATAGAAGTTAGTTCTAAGTAGATCTTAATGACACAATTACTTTCGCTTTGTTTAGCCGATAAATAATCTGTCATGGTAAAGCCTTGTTTTACTGATTTTCTATGGAATCTTGAGAAAATGATAAGCCGAGATATTGCTAATGTGCATAATAATAACTGCCAGGTAATTAAATGCAAAAAAACGTATTACGTTTGACGAAATTATTGCGTGAGGACGGTGCGGGACTCTTTTACTACACTAAATAAATACAGGGTGATTCACATAAGGCCTTCCCTTGAAATCTTCAAATGAAACCCAACGTACATGTTTCCAAAGCTACTATAAATATCTGTAAAAACAAAATTTAATGTTAGTAACTATTGTTTTTTACCATTAAAAGTCTGATAGTGTTCAGTTTAGAAGATAACCTTGACATGTCATCGAATGGTGTTTTACCAACGTTTTTCTCAACTGTATTTTATAAAAGTAATTAAAGATTAATATGAATCAAAGTTACTTATGAATTTATAAATTGGGTTGTCTATCCAAACTGTTAAGGGGCGCGTATGTGAATCACTCTGTATTACCATATATTAATTAAAGTCACTCTCCTTATTTATGTACTTCTACTGGAAAAATAGTTGCTTGATACTTATTTATTTTCAATAATAGGCTTGGAGGTATATTATACATTTATCAAGATTTATTACCTTGTTTCGACTTACAAACTTTCACGAATAATTACTCGATTACTATTTGAATGAAACTCAAAGTTCTCTGAATAATTAATATATTAGATGTTAGCCTACGTAGTTTCAATATTAATGATTTCATAATGGTTATATTCTGTTAACTAATTTAATTTGGATTTAATTAATTCGGATAATATTGATCTGTCTGCTAATTTATATAATCCGTCTTATTTGAACGCTGTAATCTTGTTGCATCTGCTCTTTTATATTAATGTAGAGGTTTCTGTAGAGCAAAAAGACTTGTGTAGTATTAATTTACTTAAGATCTACGACTTTTTAGCTAACCAATCTGAAGTGATAATTAAATTAAATTTTGTTTGCATTAAGAACAATGAAATTAAGTACTTGATCGGCTTTCGAGTTGAATACGATCCGGTGTTAGAGACGAATCCTCACGTTTATTTTGTAATTTTGTGTTTACCTTTGTTTAAATTTTTTAATAATAATAACAGCAGCAAAGAAAAAATAATGAAAATTGTAATAGTTCTTAATCTTAATTTCTAATTACGTAACTTGTCTATTACTGCAAAATCAATATAAATACAGGATTGTACCTACTGAGCATCCGCATACACTTAATAATTTGGTTCTTATTAAATGATTGTGATTTTATAACTAACCTCATTCTTTTCTTGTTGATTTAGTAAGGAGACATCTCCTGAATTATAGTTGTGGGGTAGGGTGGGCCGAAAAAACAAAAATTTTTTTTTGAAGTCGTAATACCGCGGAAAAGTTGCGAATTGGGGAGACTAACAAGGAGTAAAAAAAATAAAAAATAAAATCGGTTTATATCTTCCGGTCGCGCATGTACTCTAAAGTTTGCCGAAATTTGGAAAAATTCACATTTTTACGATAATTTTTAACGTTTTTAAATTAGCTTTTTCCCGAATGTAATAGTTCAAATTCTTATGTATTAGAGCTACAGAAAATAATGTTTAAATATTACTTGAACCGGTCAACATCTTCCAGTCGCGCATTGCCTTCAAAGTTAATAAAATTTTAAAAAAAATTTAGAAATAAAGGTAGATTATAGTTCAAGAAAAAAAATACTAACGACCTACATGTTCTTTTTTTTGGTTTTCTTTATTGAATACAAGGTTAAATGTTTAAAAACAAATTATTTTAGACCATTAGTAATATTTATAAAGAGATTTTTTTTATTGAAAACACTAGCTTTTTGTGTAAAGAGTCGTAAGTCCAAGAAACTCATGTTGAACAATTGAGCATTTCCGTTTATACTCATTCTTAGGTGAAAGTGCTTTGAAATCTGCCTTGACAGCAGAGTCGTTCTGATAAAACCATTCCTAGACTCAGCCCCGCTTTTCCTGAGGCTTTTGTCACGAGTTTCAGAAATCGTTCAACTGCTTGTGTGTGAACTGGGAATGTCTTGAATGTTATATCCCAATTAGAGACTGAGTCACTCTGAATATGTGACTTAAATTCACCGTCACTGATATCTTTTAATAATGGGAGAGAAGATACATCACAGTCCATCCAGTTAATTATTTCTGAGTAGTGTTGAGCCTTGAAATTGAGTTTTGGCGGCATGAATGTTCTGATAGTTGTTCTCTTTTGATCTAACTGTCTCGCCTTTAAAATTCGTCGAAGTCCGAGCTTTCTTATGTGTTTTGTATTATCTTGTGTCATGGCTAACATTAAATGTTCTGGATGAGCGAAAAAAGCCATTTCGTTCTAATACAGCGTCGACAATATTACGTAAATTTTCAGGCAGGTACCTTGAAGATTGTATTGATTGGTACATACGTTTTGGTCCGTCTGTAAAGTATTTGCTTGTTTTAAAACTAAATCACATTAGAATCTATGACTTCAGAATAAATACAACTATTTCTTGAAGTTCACGCGTAGGACTTTCTTCACTTAAGTACAATCTAAGAGTTCGATTTGCTGTTGTCAACCACCTCGAGTGTGACAAGGGACCAGGATCTCGCACAACCAAATCCATTTTACAGTTTCCTGGCTTTATTGCCATGGAAATATTGAGTAGATATTGCTGATCCTTACTTAGTCTACTGCTATCTATTGTGGAGATCTGACAGCCAATACTCTGGATGGTTTTCGCAGCCACTTAGCTTTTCACCGATTGGTTCTCTTAAAGATTTCGGACCCGTTGATTTACCGTCTAGGTATTGAAACACATACCGGAATGGCAGTTCATTAAAATGGAGAAGGCAAACTGCCCATTATAACGGTTTTCCCAAATGTATTTCGACTCGGCGAATCAGACCGTTTTTCCAACCTGTATTAACTCAGTGCGACCGCATCCTATGACAATTAATTTTTCAAGGGAAATACCCCGACCAGACGGATAAAAAATAATAGACGTGACAATATATTCAGAACTTCCAGAACTTGGAGTAACATGGCCGATGTAGACTGAACCAGGTTCTTGAATTTGCGAGTAATGCTCTTCTTTTTTGCTCTACGGAGCCTTTAAAATGAGCTTGATCTACTAATAACGTGTCGTCCTTCGTCTCATCCAAATAGAGACCTTGTGTGGAAATATTTTCCTTGAACAATGATCTACCTTTATTTGTAATTTTTTTTCAAAATTTTATTAACCTTGAAGGCAATGCGCAACCGGAAGATGTTGACAGATTTAAGTAATATTTAAACATTATTTTCTGTGGTTCTAATACATAAGAATTTGAACTATTACATTCGGGATGAAGCTAATTTAAAAATGTTAAAAATTATCGTAAAAATGTGAATTTTTCCAAATTTCGGCAAACTTTAGAGTACATGCGCGACCGAAAGATATAAACGGATTGTGGGGGAATCTATTTTTCTGTCTGTAACGCTAGCTACAGTGAGTTCTGGTCTACGAACTGTATTAATATTATCTGGTTTAATCTTATGATATACAGGGAACGGTGCAAGTAGTACAAAACTTTAAACTTATTATAATATAATAAATTAAATACACTGAGAATAGCTCTTGAATTGAGTAATGTTACTTGATTAGATCTATTCTCTGTACTAATTCGGTTCACAAACACATATATGAATTAAAAACTGCGTTTCTAAAACTATACCTTTTTTTAATATTTTTCTTTATAGATATTTTGATTTAATCTCTCAAAAGTGTTTTACAATGAAAACGCAATGCATACTAGTTTACGTCAAATGCAGAAGTAATAATTAAAAGTTACAATAGGTCTTGTAATTGGCTGTAATTTATTTCTAAAACGTAATGCTTTTCTACTTTTTAAGTTTTATCAGCAAATGCACGTACACAATCGGTTTACAAAGTTTGAAATAAAACGCGATCACATTAAATTTCCACGTAAAACCACAAGCTTTTTATCGAGTAAATGTAAGAGTTTTGTTGAGTACATTTCGAGCTTTCAGCAAACTACAGTACGAAAAAAAGTTTTTTAATAACTTATTTTGTTTTAATTCAGCGAGTTAATTACAATACTCTTACTCAGAAGCCATTCAAAAACTTTTCCTACCTTTTTTTTAATCTTGCAACTTAATTACAATTAAGCGTATTTAAGCTTCTTTCTTCAATTTTCCGTTTCTATTCCTTTTCAAATTTCTGACTGCTATAAATAGAAATTGCAGGGTCGTGATATTTAATTTGCAAAGGTTAGGGTAACCTTCCTAGTTTAACTTGTGTAGACATTGTGGTAAACGTGAAACTGACAAATTCGGATCAAATTTGTACCACAGTCAATTCAAAAACGCTTAATAATTGTTGGTATTTATGAATTTACTTTAGGAATTAGAGCTTGCAGCCCCTTTAGTACAGAAGATTTAATTATTTTGAGTGCTTTATTTCTAAGACAGCTGGGGAAGGTTGTTCACATTTAATGTAATAACTCAAGAGATTTGGACAATGATTTGTAAGGTCTGAGAAATATGTAGGGTCGACTGTATATTTTAGTGAGGTAATCGTTGGGTTTCTCAAAATTTAATTTATAACGGATGAAAGCAAGAGTGTTGAAATACTCGATTATTTCTTACGGGAAAAAGAGATAATACTTTCAGCATAATTTTATTACACTAAGACTTCTCATTTTATTGAATGAAGGAGGTGAAGTTAAAATTAAAATTAAGCTACCTTATAATCATCAGCAGAAAGAGTTTACTTAATGTACTTCTTAAATAATGTTACTGACACTATGAATCTCTTTATAGAATTTCTAATTTTAGCAAATTTCCATAAAACTTTTAAAACATTAACGGAGAATACAGCTTAGATAATAAATTTCATTATAGGAATGCTGTTGGCGCGTATCCTCTACTGTCTTAGACAACGTAAGGTTTTGTTTAGATTTTCCAGACTGAATTGTTTTTATTTAATTTTCTGTTTAATACAAAGTAAACTATCAGTACACAATGTGGGTAATCAAGTGCAAACACTTTCAGAATTCGAAATGCTTAGCTGTAAACAAAACATTCACTCTCTTGTCTACGTAAATAAAATCTTGAAGTCTACGTTTCGGCGTAAATAATTTAACCCAAACCACAGTTATCAGGTGATCAAGCAGTCGCAACCGCGACCCTTTTACATAATTTGTCCTGTTTTCCCGACCATTAGGTTACGCCTAGGCAGGATCCGACGACCCGTACAATCTGTGAAGTCTGTCTTACTTATCATATCCTTTTGATATTAATATACTTGTAAGCAGTAAGTATTACGTATTAGGAAATAACTTTAAATTCAAGTTTTCGGGGTTTTCTGTGATTGAATCTGTATTATTTATGGTTTTGTCATGCACAGCGCCTGCTTAATATGTAACTCATGATATATTGTGTTTCTTGTGCTAGGTTTTAAATTATTCTTCCTTTTCTTCTGTAGGAAACTGTGTAAAACTTATATCTGTTGTTGTCAAATAAAATAATTAATTAACTTAATAAAAAACCTGTACTAATATTGTAACAGGCTAAGTTATAAAACACTAGACATATCTTTGGCCTTAACTGGGTTTAAGTTTTAAAGCAGCTATATTTATTTGTTGACACTATGTGCGATATACTTACAATCTACTCTAAAACAAGTAAAACAGTACTTTTTGAACAGTAAACATATCTGTTTAATACATGCATGTTTGCGTTTAACAACTAAGAAACTAGCAGCAGTAAAAGCAACAAAATTCTAAGAATGTTACTTTAACATAAAAATCTGGTCTTTGGCGTTTTCCTTACCACATTGTGTTTTACAGTTTCCCAAACTACATAAAAACTGTTCGGAATTATGTCACAACTGCAGACAAATAATATGAAATACAAGAAACTTTGCTTTCACACGAAACTAGTTAGTTAAGAATTCTCATTAAGAGAAAAATCAAACATTTTACAAATAGTATGCTTTTAAATAAAATCGTTACTTTATGAATAGTTTGTACATACTTAGACGCAAAAAAACTAACATAACCCTTTACCAAGGAAGACTTTAAATCGATAACCAAGGTTGATGGTAGGTGCCTTTTGTAATTTTATAATCTTAAGAAAAATGATTCTGGCAATGGACAAGCATACTTGCGGTAAAAATAGTATTACTGGACCGATGGATGATTTTGAACCTGTAGAAGAATAAGTTGTTATAAATTTGTTTGCTCTTTGGACTAATGGAAATAAACTCGATACATCCCATTGTACCTATTTGCTTTTATTATTGTTTCTTCGAGGAAATATAATAATTTAAGTTTTGCTTTTGGAGAACGTACAAACAATCATAGTGATTGCTATATTTTGGGGCTACCTTATTCGGACGTAGAGTAATCAGAAGTAGAGTGAACAACTGAAAATGTTAGCGTCCATGATACTCGAGGGAAGCTGAGGTGTGGCTTGACGACACAAACTGACGGTGAAGAATAGGCTTGGATATGGTACTCTTAATAGGGAAAATACATTTGGTTAGATACGTATTTGCTGCTGCAAACGATGATGTCGGCCACGAAAAAGGATGCACTCTATTTAGTGACTCTCTATTTAGTCAGGGTATACAAATAGCTTTCAGGGCCACACCTCCTAACGCGCTCTGTGGAAGAGAAATCCGGTAGTTGCAAATATAATAGCAGTGACTGGAGGTGACTTCTAGGCCCTGATGGTACTAACTCTCCGTCCGGGAAGTGTTTGTAAAGCGGACACCCAAGAGAGCATGGAAGAAAAGTACACATCCGACACCGATAGTCCCGCCGCAGGACGACGTACAGATCACACGTTGTTCCTACCACTGCACATTGTATCAGTATCATGAAATGTTTCTGTTTGATCATTTTCAGGTTTATTCACAAATTCCGAACCCCAGGAGAAATTTTACAGCAATTTTCATCATAGCATGATCTTCTCATTGTTTCTCATTTTCCTTTTTATTATTTATCGCAGCTTTTCCATTAATCTCCGCAATCTCCTTTCGTGAATACAAGATAAAAAAGGTGTGCATAACAAAAGGCTACAAAATAGAAAAAAAAAGAGATTACCATTGTATGCTATGCTGTCGACATCTTGCTAGTCGCCGAGGACGAACAAGACTTAGAACGAGCCTTATACTTATTCAGCCTAAATAATATCATATGGCGCAACAAAAACAGGAATCAAAACGAAATCTAGAATGTACAAAACAACAATAAAATCAGTGATGATGTATACGGCAGAAAATAGACCAGAAACATCAAAGATCAAATGACTATTAGAAGCAGCAGAGATGAGGGTGCTTCACTGGATATCCGCAAAGAAACTAAGGGACAGAGAGAGAGAGAGAGAGACAGAAGCAAAAACATAAGAAACTCATGTAAAGTAGACGATGTTAACAACTAGGTATTTAATAGAAAAAAAAGTGGAATAAACATATAAGCAGAATGGCAGATACTTAGAAGAATAGTAAAAATCGCCCGTGATAAATTACTATCGGGATTAAAGATGGGACGACAACTTAAACACCTAGGAGAAAGCAAGCGGACGAAGAATAAACAGGCTAAATCGCTTAAAGCAAAGGAGGGAGAAGAAGAAAAAGAAGCAGAAGAAGAAGGAAAACTAAGCTATTTTTAGTTGATTTATAGATGCCTGTAATATTTAAGAAATGGGAGAAGATTCTAATTTTCTCTGGACTTCAGATTAGTTAATGCAACCAATATAGTTTGCTTTATTTCTTTTAGGTAATTGCTTTAGAAAAGTTTCTACTGTTTACCGTATTGTAATCATGAAATTATGAATTCTAACCTATTTTTCCATTTTATTAGATGAAGCAAACTCTCCCCATGTCATTGCAAGCAAAACAAGTTGTTGAGCATCTTCCAACTCTTTGAAGTTCTGCAGTAACTAAAGCTGATTTCAAGAACTAATTCATGTCAACTACCTTTCTTCTTGTGAACACCCTTTCTATTGCCTTAAAATGTGTACGCTTGTTGTAGTTAACAAACACTTGTTTTAAGAAACTTCTTTTGTTTACTACCAAAATTCCATCTTGCATGATTATGAGAAGTGGCATAACACTAATTAGTACTTACAGTAATCTGAACTTGCGGCAGATGATGTTTGGAGCGTTCACGACAAAAAACTGAGTTTATTAAAATAAAATGCATGCGCATTAGTCTGTATATATCAATGTACATCCTTGCCATATTTCCATAAATTTCTATAAATTCTAGTAAATCTCAATAAATCTTCGTATATCTACATAAAACCTTATAAATCCCTGTAAATCCTCAGAAGTGTATGTCCATTGTACCGCATATCTCTACCTGCTTATCCTTTGCCATAACCTGAAATATCTCTTGCAACAAAAAAATGTAAAATATTGGCAAAAAGATGTAGATACAACATTCTAAGAATAACCTTACAATATACGCATAGCAAGATTAAAAATATAAAATAATTTCTAGACCAATTCTGGAGATTATAAAAAAAGTACAGTTGCATAACCCGGAAATAAAAGCTAAAAAAGTAAAGCCAGAGTTAAGAAAAAGTAGAGAAAAATAGCGTGATCAGCAAAAACCGACACAGATCCATAAGAAGAGTAAAAGTGGACACTAATCCACTCCGCTGACAATAGATGGATTAGAAAAGCATTTGATGTAGGGAGCTAAAACCCAAATGGGCAACGAAACAAAAAGTAAAAGAAAAACAAGGTACCATTAAATTACACACGCAAAAAGGAAATACGTATAATCTAAAAACAGAAAGCGTTTTAAATATATTCATATTTATTTAACTGCTGGAAAGAGTATGGAGTAGAAAAATGTGGGGTTATTCTGTTAGAACGTTATCTCTTTGATACTTAAAAAAGGTTATATTACTGAAAACTCTAACGGTTTAAACATTCAATTTTGTTCTTTAATCAACATTTTGATTATCTAGCGAGCGTTAATAGAACTGCAAAGAACTCCTTGTAACGCCAATGAAATTACGTTTATTTCTTAATTTTGTGAAGGGTATAATCAGCTATAAAAAGAAATGGCGGAATCCCTTTGAAGCCATAACCATATTATTAAAGTAAAGGTAAGGATAATTTTTAAATTATAATAACACGGAAAATTTAAAATTAAAGGTCAGCCAGGAAGAAGAATGCAATGTAGTTTTAAGGGTTCTGTTCGCTTTGTTATTTCAGCATTCTCTTCTAGGGTTCATGAAAATTCTAGTAAAGTTACTACTGCGCAAAATGTAAAAGAGGTTTGAAGTTGATGTGTGATATTCAACCTTCTAAGTGTAGTAAAAGTAACGATAAAAACCCTTAAGGAAAATGGATACTTTTTGTCGAGAAAATGCGAACCATCTTTAAAGCTTAGAGATCATTATTACAATTAAGAATTATTTATCCGCTTAAAGTAAATAATACATCAATCTTCTGTTTGTCAAATAAACTAAGTTTAACCGATTTGTGGGTTCGGGATATAAATTATCCTTATATAAACATATCAGGTTCCATAATTCTTCGGGAACATAATTAACTTAAAAACTTTCAAGGATTTCTTTCAAAATTTCCTCGCTCACATCCAAAAGCTTACTTATTTCGTAGCGTTTAATCTGAGATCGTTCTACCTCACAAAATTATTAATAATCTAAAATCTTGCACGCAAATGGAAACTCTATTTTTACCTCAAATTCTTTAGTAGCTACGTTTTTATAACCAGAGGCCCCGTCAATCGATATCTACGGTGTGGATAAAACGGGGCTGAGGAAACTAAGCTAAGCATGGGGCAATATGAAAATACCGCTTGCTCTGAAATACCCCATTTATAGAGCCATGAACTTAAAACACTTTAGTAAACTGAAATCATTGGAACGGTAAATTGCAATAGCACTTTTAAAAGGATTTAGCATTATGGTTACCCGCAAGAAGCAACACAGGTTACTAAAATGCTTTGCTAGCAGGAACCACTGGCAGTTATACATGAATACGCAATGCGTCTGCCAAGATCAATTCATATCATTATTATTTTGCTAACTTAGCACAGCGGAAGAACATAAAATATTTCTTTAGTTTTAAATTGGGTTTAATAAAATTCTGCTTTTTCTTTTTACGCGGATTTTTTTTATTTCAACAGTTAATACAATCTGAAAAAAAGGTATTCTTGGCAGTTACTTACAATACGTACAATAAAAAAATAGTATTAGAAGAATCTTTGAGAAAAAAATTAAATTTACTACCAGGCTGCGTATAAATTGAACATTAAATAAATAAACAAGCTTTAGATATTGAATAACATATCTTCAAATTTAAAATAACATTTCCTTTTATAGATGTTTTCTGAGATACTAAATAATCTTTCTGTTAGATTTTTTAAATTTTTGTTACACACAAAACTTAGGTTTTTATAAAAGCGTGCATCTTTTCTACCATTCTTACTGTGTTTCAACATTTATTTCAAGGGAATCGAAAACATTAGACCTGACAAATTTCATTGCAATGGTGTACTAATTATAACCAAACAACATATTAAAAGCACTGGAAAATTCGTGACGTGCAAGCATGCCAAAAAGCGTGACTGTGTGTTGATTTTCTTAAAGTTTTGCTTTAGTATTCCAAATTGTTCAATGGTTGCAAGTATCAGTTAGAACTAAATATTTTGTATGAGAGAACATATTAAAATAAAATCTAGATTGTCGTTGAATAAATCACAATTTATGACTTCAATATAATCAGTAGAGAATCAAAAAGTCTTCTGTTACCAAATCACTGATCTCACTATTAGCAGGGTTTCCTTAACGAGACATATCTCTCTGTGAAAGAGTAGATGAAAGCGAAAGGAACAACACTGCAAAGAGAATCTGAAACTGGAGGAGAAAGTATTAAAAGTGGCACAAGTAACTGTCAGCATCTACCAAATATGAGTGGTAGCTTCTTTCATCTCTAAAGATGCGTTTTTGCATGTTACTTCACTACTGTTGAGCTGAAATATGTAAAACTAAACTTTTTCAACAAATCCATTTCTCTTCTATAAATGATTTTTCTAATACAAGAATTATGATTTTATCTTTAATTTATCTAAAGTTTAGTGTAGCGAATTTCTCATGAAGACACCTTTCTAAACTGTAGAAATTTCAATACATACATTTGGTACACATACAAATAGAATGCGATGTCTTATAATTAGAGGTGACAGTGAATGATGTCATTCTTCTTTTATAAAATCTAACAAAGGCAG
>VTPC01005548.1:74982-105568 GCA_011009095.1 Ignelater luminosus | reverse complement strand
TCCAAAATAGTCTACACCCCTTTTAGATTACAAAAGGTTCCAATAATGTATGCTGCTGATGATTTTCGGCGAGTTTATCTTTGTAGATGGCTTATTGGTAGAGTAAATCGAGAACATGAATATTTTAAACTGTCTGTTAAGCAATGAAGCAGTGTTTAGACAAGAGAGTATCAAGCGCACACAATTCTAATCAGCGATGAAAACAGAGATACAATTGGTCCGTATGTTTTGCCAAATCGTCTACATTTTGCATCATATGTACAATTTTTTGATCCCCAATTATTAGAACTACTCGAGAATTTTTCATTACAAAGCACCGTTGAAGTGGTTTCCAAAATCTTCCAATCTTATTTTTTCAGACTTCTTTTTGGGATCAAAATCAAAAACATCTTTATGCACAATAATTCAATAATTTAATCAGATGAAATACGTTCTAGAATTCAAGCACCTGCAGGCTTATTGTCAGTAAAGAAATGTTGCAAGGAGTTAGAGGGTCAATTATTCGTCGCGCCTAAATAAGTTTGCATGCAAGGTAATGGGTGGTGTGTTTTGAACAATATTTATAAAGAAAAATTACGCATATCTTTAGTAAGACGCTTCTGATTTGTCTATAAACATTATTCAATCATTCATCGCAAAATAAAAACAATCTGTCAAAAATAAAAAAAGTTACAACAGTACTGTACAAGGAGAATTAGTTAAAAGGCATTTTCTTCATTCTTACAACCCAAAATTGGAAAAATCGTAGTGTTGAAAAGTGCATAAAATTGCTTTGTAATCTTTTTGCGAGGTAGATAAATGAAACAGTAGTATATAACTAAGTATTATAAGCTTTTCCATTTATGTACTTAACTTGACATGAGTGAAAGTTAACCTCAAGATTTACAATAAATTACTGCTTTTTTCTCATTTTGTGTAAATGATTACAAAAATTTTGTTCGCTATCACTTTTTAAGAGCTCGATCTTTTTTGCAGCACTCTTCTTGTGCCTTGTGTTTAAAACTTCGGCATCACGCCTGACATATGGCGCGACAGCGCACTTGTATCGAAGTATACTAATAAGACTCTCCTTACAAAATTAATCTTGAGTTTTAAACCAGAGATTTATACAAAAAAAGATTTCTATCTTCTGTAAATATTTGAAAAAACACATAATAAGATAAATAAATTTTGTTTTCACTTTATTATCCAGAAAGTTAACCCAAGCTGCAATTCTTAAAATAGGTAAAATTTGCAGGTGGAGGAAGTTAGATCGAGCACTTCATGTATTTGCAGTTAAAAATTATTTAATTTCTTGAAGTCAAAATAAAATTATTGTAGAGTGATTTTAGATGACATTAGACAACATAAATGGAAATTCTAGACTTCCAATTTTTTTTTGTTTATTCTTGTACAGTAGAATCACGTAATTAGTCAATTTTTTCAGGAAAACACTTAATTATGTCCTACAATACAGGTTTAGTTTTAAACTGATCCGTTGCAGCAGTTCTGAGAATCCAGCCTAGAGAGGACAATTCTTTTCTTATTTAACCTTGTATAACCATGTGACTGACTGTAGTGATTATCACTTGAAGAATGAAGCAAACAATAAATATGCAATAAGTCTTTAAAATGCTGTGGTATGGCTTAACTAGAGATTCTTGAAATCAAACTAGGACAACTTAATTCAACTTACCTATACGTTTCCAATGTTGTCTCGTTAAGCCGGAAATCAGCGAAAAAGTTTATTTTAAAACAATAATTTTGTGAGTATTTAGTCACCATCAAGAGATCTGATAATAACCTCTTGGTGGCAAAACTCAATTTTTTTTCCTAAAAAGTTATAACCTTTGGCGTTTTTGCGTCTTTTTAGTTTTTGAAATCTGTTACGGTTTTAATCACAAAAAAAGTAAAATCGGATTGAGCGATCTGTGCTTTTTCGATAACAAGTGTAATCTAGCTAGGCCTCTGAGCTAAAAAACAACCGACAAATACGCAACTTCATGAAAAATTTATCATTGGCAAGTAGACGTAATTAATTTAAAACGAATTCGATGTGGCCGTAGTTTCCTGAATACAGGAATTGACTCTTGACGAGGTAAATTAAACCATAGCTAAGCATCTTAGAGACACGCTGTATATAACAAAAACACTAAACAGAACAAGCAAAGATATTGGCAGACCATGAAGCGCTGTCGATATAAAATTTCGATGATTCAATAGTTCACAGTAAAACAGTAAAACAGCAAAACATAACTTAAGTGTTGTAATAAAGAATCAATTGCGCAAATTACATATCAATAGCTTTTATTTTTGTAATGGATACTAGAATGGAAAGTGAGCAGCATTGTGCCATAATTGTGTGGTAAATCTAAATGGGGAACAGCTTGAGAACATCGAAAAGAAAGGCAATGAAACGAGATTTTTAATTTGACAAGCAATTTGTTTCTATAATTGATTGAAAAAACAGATAAAAGTATTTTAAAGGGAATGCTACGGTAATTCAACTTCGTTCTAACAAATTTATCTATACAATTAAGAAATTATTCAATAATATAATAATCTTTGGTAGTAATAACAATGACAAATTTTTTCAATCAAAAATGCCTCAGAATCTGTGAAGAAATATGAATATTAATGAAATCAACACTTTACAAACCCGCGCAAGAAGTTAAAATAATTCACGATGTTACAAGCAATACCTTATCAAGTGAAAACGGGCCTAAGTTAATGAAGAAGATCGAATGTAAGATTCTCTTTTTCTAAGCGAGCCGTAAAGACTAAAGATAATTAAAAATTCTGTATCAAAAATGTAAAATATGTAAATTTTCCAACAGATCACTTTAATCTTTTTTGAATTCCGTTATATTTATTGAAAAAAATCCTCCTGGAACTGGGGTTTAGGTGACTTCTTTTAAGAACTCAGCAGTCGTTTAGGTTTCACTATAGATTTCTCAAATGTGAATGCTTCAAAAATTTATTGGCAATAATGTTAAAGCTCGACAACAATAACTGCCACAATAAAATGTTTCTGATTTATTTTAACGTGTTGGAGTGTTTGTAAAACACAAAACAACACAGTATATCATTAGTTATTTAAAAGAGGACTGTACCAACTTTTTTTTAGATAAGTTCAATCTTAATTATTACAGACGATATTCTAAAATGTTATTTTTACTTTTTAATACAATCTGTAATAATAATAATTAGAATAAAAAATACGTAAAATTATCATATTTTACATTAATTTGCTTAACGAAGAGCATAAAACAGTTTATAAATTTTATTCTTTTAGAACTAAAGAATAAGCTTGAAGATAGTCGATTATTTGAAATTTTATCCATAAAGTTGTTCTACTTGAAAGGGTTTCCAGAAAAATACTTCTTTGTTGTTTTAAATTCCAAAGTAACCCGAGTCGCTTTTTAGGCTTCGTTGGTTGTTGAACGATACAGTAATCGACATACAAGAACATAGTTTAGTATTTGCAAATATGAATCTCCAAGCTTTATCAGTTACTGCATGTTTTAATTTTATTTTACAAACAAACATCAAAGAAGAAATATCTTTTCTATCTCATTAAACCAGCAAGTTTCAAATTAATTATAACCAATTAGAGATGAAACAGAGAAAAGTTCTGAAGCAAGTAAATTATTTAGTCTTTATGAGTCAGCCTTGCTAGAACTAAGAAAAAAACTAGAGTTAGAACGGAAAAGGTTTATTTGTCTCCAAGACACATATAACAAAGAATAACTTACTAAAACAAGAACTTCGTTAATGTTTGTCTACTTAATATAGGTTGAACTGTTACAAAAAATACAAATTAGAAAAGAGTTTAGTAACTTTTATAGTTAAAACTAACTGACTGTGAGACAATAAACAATTTATTTATAAATGAAAAATCGCCTTGCAATAATATTGGACGTAAATTCTATTGCGTTGTTGAAGAAAACCCTTCAGTTATTTCCTTCAAGCTAAATTAATGTTATAAAAATGTCTCCAAACATTGTAAATTCCATTCCCACCAAAACAAAAAGTATTGAATACACTACCGTGTATCATTCTCAGCTACTGAATTATTGTTCCTTCTTGACTGATTTTTAGAGAATAGACATCATGATGGTCCAATTTTCCTAAAATTATTAATCAACTGCTTTTTTACACAAGGATTATGTTTAGACTAATAATAATAATAATAATAATACAGCAAATTCAATACGTTGAGTAATAACCAGCACAACTTTCAGTCTTGTAAATCTACCTCTATTGTCATGATAGATCTTTATACTACTTTTTATTAAATTTAGATATTCATATTAAAATTACTGGAGTCAAAATGGATATTAGGGTACCTGCATATTTGTCACATAATTATTATCATATGTATACGAACATGTTATGTAAACCTTGTATATTGCATTGTATTTCAAAACAATTGTAATGTTTTGGGTTGATATACTATGACTAGAAATCGGATTTTATGCAAAATGCATATATTCTTTAATCTGTGCATATTTACAAGTTTCTGTGCGAATGTGTATAAATTACATTATTTACAGGCAATTTAACCTAATTATTATTTGCATATATTGCATATATCAAATCTTTTAGCATATTTAAGAACAAAATGGCACATTTATGCATTTTTCATGAATTTTAGTAGGTATTTTAAAAAAAAGTTAAATTTATCATTAAAATTCTCAAAATTCAATTGCTGCTTTTAAGAGAATGTTAAGTAAATACCTTTCTCGAGTGTATTTAAGTTAACATTTGCGGTAAAGTGTCTGTAGCTAATGAAAGGTTGCTGACCAGGTGTCTTGTAATTTGGGAAAAACCATAAATATACATTTACTTTTCTTTTAAACATCAAAATCCAAATATACCACTACCCCCACAACCAGTAATAACTAGATGGGGTACATGGATCGAGGCTGCAATTTTTTACGCGAACAACTTTGACGGTTTAAAAACAATTGTTCTTCAATTGGCATTGCTATACAGAAATGCAAAAGCTGCTGCAATCTTCGTATTGCCTTAACAGTTGGCATTTATTAAATGCAATTGCAGTTTCGTAATACAATTTCAAAATTAGAAGCACAGGGTATAGTACAGTCAAATTAGGGGTTTTCTCAGAAAAATTCACAAAAGTTTTGTTGCTTTATAGGGTTATTAGAGGAGATCCACTGATGTATTAAACATAATTACCTTCCTCTGTTTTGGTGAGCTTGCGTAGTTAGAGGACAAAATCTGTCAATTTTCTAAGTTTTTCAGTTTTTTTGTAAATATCTCGGGAAACATCGATCTTAGCAAAAGATACACTCCGTACACAATTAAAATAGATAAGATTTCCTACAAAATCGGTTCTATTTATTTTTTGCTAGCGATGATTGTTTTCAAAATAATTGAGTTTGAAATTTGAGGTGTTTTAGGAACTGGGGCAAGAGCCTGTCCTCGCACACTCGCTATTCTTTAAAGCTATGACCGTGGAACCTAATTCTGAATAATATCATATTATCTCGGTATTCGAAATTTTGCATATGGTTCCAATTTTAAAGGGAGGCTAGTACTTTTGGATTCTTTAACAATTTTGCTGTATTTCTTGTTTCCCTTCTTCAGGTACAACAAATTTGAATATTACTGTCTTCTTTCGTCGAAAGAATAGTCTAGTTTAATTTTTTTATCTAGTAACATTTCACATGTTAATTTGTTGTATCTGAAGAAGGGAAACAAGAAATATAGTTTAAAATTGGAACCATATTAAAAATTTTGAATACCCAGTTAATACAATATTATTCAGAATCAGTTTCATGGTCACAGCTTTAGAGGGTAGCTAGTGTACGAGGACCAGTTCGTAAAACACCTTAAACTTCAAACTCAATTATATCAAAAACAATTATCCCTAGGAAAAAATAAATAAATCGACTTTGTACAACATTTTGTCTACTTTAATTTTGCACAGAATTATCTTTTGCTAAGATCGATATTTTCTGAGATATTTACAAAAAGCCGGGAAAAAGTAGAAAATTGACATATTTTGCTTTCTAACTACGCGAGCTCACCAGAAAAAAAGGGGATAATTATGTTTAATACATCAGGGGACCTTCCCCAATAGCCCTATAAAGTACCAAAACTTTTGTGAACTTTTCCAGGATATCCCCTTTTTTGCTCTAACTTGACTGTATTAGTATGCCACTTTTAAAATCTACCGATCTAATAAATAATTTTGGAGAATATTGCAACAAAGTAACGAAGTCAAGTAGGTGCTGTTATACTGCAAAAGTTTAATTATGTAATTACAAAAAATAAAGGGTACCTAACATTAAGCAAGGTTGCAGAAGTTCTTCAAGGCAAGATTGTAGAAGATTAGATCTGAATCCCACAGTAATAGAAAAGCTGAAGAATGCTCCAATTACATCGGTAGATGTTAAGAAAAGTTTCTCGATTTTTAAACATATGTTAACAGACAGCAAAAACCGATTTCTACTAGAAAACTGAAAAATACTAGTAATTGTTTTAGGAAGGTGAAGTAACCAATATTATTTTAATGTATTTTTAAGTTAATTATAAAAAATATCGAATTTATTGTAAGATATACATACGAAAATTGTACATGTATTATTATTCCTACTTTTACAGCTTATCACACTTAAAATGATTTTCTGCATATATCCTTATTTTGTCTGCATATTTTATAAAAAATCAGTGCATATATATGCGCATATTTTGAATTTTTTTTTGCATATTTTCTGATCTTTAACTATGACTATTACTAGCAATGCTCTCCAATTCTCCAACCAGACTATCTACTTCAGGTACCCCAGTCGAACTATAATAAGTATTACCTTTCGCATCACAATCTTTTTGTAGATTTTGTATTTTATTTTTTGTAATAGGCCTACGAACCTGTTTTACAGCACCATTATGCTTTTGTACAGGCAAATGCAGTGATGGTAGCGCACAGCATAAGTCAAGCTCTTCCGTTTCTCTTATTTATTTACAGTAATTGCAACTCAATACATAAGTACATACCCATTCTATGACATTGCAGTCTGTTTATAAAATGATTTAAACGAACTTTCGTGAATTTTGATAACTCTTAACCATTTTATAGTCGTTGCTATTCTCAATGGGAATTTATGAAATCTTAAATTTTATTGTTACCGCTGAGTTGCATCGTGGCAAATAATAGTTATATGGCATTCTGTAAAAGGCAAATTTCTTCTTTTTTAAGTATTTCTCAAATATAAGTAATAAATCAATGCTGTTTAATGCACAAAATAAGTAAGGTTACATTTTAATAGCATACCTTGATTTCAATGGTCTATAACGAAGTAGATCGTGCTTACCGAGACGAACAGCTTTCATAATAAAACCAAATCGTAAATTTCAAATTAGAGGACTGATATGGAATACCGTAATCCGTAATTAAAAGTGGGTCACTAATTAAACTTTACAAATCAAAGAACACGTCTAGTACGCAAGAAGTTGTTCAAAACAATGAATGCCGCGGGTAGAGATTTCTAGAAGACCAATTGAGGCATGAGATATCTACTATAAAAACTGAATGAAACGAATGTATTGAATTAACAGGAATTATAAAAAATACTGAAGTAAATGAGAATTTGCACCTAACAAGTTATCACGACAGAAATGCTTTTGTCTGTAACATACGTATAGCCTAAAAATTGATTAACTTGTTTACCGGGCAGTGGTGTTGCTGCCACAAAATTGTTCTAGATGGCAGAAATAAGAAATTATTATTTGATTTTATAGTTTCTCTATGAAGTTCACTAAAGGTTATTTCGCAGGAAAATAAATAATTATGCCAAGACATTATTCAGTACTTTCTAGCCATCTTCAGCTGTTTTAATTTTGTGCGTATAATAATCAAGCATTAATCGTCTACATTCACTGAAGAAAAATTTGAAAGAAATATCACTTGATAGATAATGGGGAACATTAGGCTATTCTTATGTAAAAGTCAAGGATGTGCAGTAGTAACCAATCAGTCGTATTTGGAATGTAACCCTGTAACATACCTACTAGAACTGCTCTTGAATGCAAGAGAGGTTTTAAGAACAAATGAATAATTCTTGTCAGTACTGGTCCTTTTCAAAACCTAATTTATAAAGACATTTTATACTTCGTGTAGGTTGTGCCGTGTAACACATTTGTCACATAGAACCTAGCATAGTAACTGCGATAAGATATGGTGTCGGCAATAAAAAATATAAGTAGAAAGACTTTACTTTACTTTCATTTTATCCCATAAACGTATCATTGTTGTGGTCTTTGATTCTATTGCAAGAACTGGTTAAAATCTGTAGAAATTTCTTGTTTTTGCAATAAAAGTTTACAAGTGATAAAACATTTTGATCAAACTATAAAAAAAAAGCTATCAGAATCTTCAGAAGTACAGAATGAACAAGGACAAAGTTTTGGATATTGAATATACTTATCACACTTCCAATACTTGTATAAGAATATTGATGTACTTTGTATTTTTACCGTTAGCAATGTTTTATCATCCCTAGTCGGCCCATTTCGCCTCCTTGCACACGTGCTATACCTGCGATAACTCTTGATACAGCGCTCACTATTAGTATAAAATATGCTATAGCGAGAGATACGGTCCTATTGACTACACGATCGCCCGCTTAAGGGCACTAATTCTCCTTCGTTATATCATCAAATCCGATTCTCAGGTACGAAAAAAGGGCGTATTACACTTTGTACGTATCTTTACCTTCTATTTACGAAAATTAATTTTTCGAGTCGATAGGACGTACCATTCCGACACGAATGATAAAAAATCAAAGATATCTAATTCACAAGATATTTCAAAATTTCCTATCTCCGAAGATCATCAGGCTATTTTAACCGAATTTGGACGCAAAATGCACAACGGTTTTGGGGGGTCTTTCTGGAAATATTCGGAATGTTTTTATAGAATCACGTATAGACTACTAAAGTACATTTGCGACAGAAGATTTTTCTTTCTAGTTCAAAGAGTGTTCATGCCAGAACCGTATTTGCACCGTTTTCAGTTTTCTGCATTCTTGATCTGGAAGATGACCTCGTACTTAAAATTATACAGAGCTTATTTGTTTTCCATTCCACGGCGCATTTAAAGCTAGCAACTGTACTTTCTTACGATCTCCGAGAACTACTGCAGAAAGTTCCAGAAGAAAACTAATTACATTTTCTTCTTCAAATCACCCCAAAGACAGGCACACGCCACTGGTATCTGCCTAAGCTTTTTGCTCTGATAATGTTCTTTAGATTAAAAAGAAAACAGCTTGACCGGACCATAATTAATCAAGTTAGAAATTTTTTAGTTGGGCGTCACGGAAGACCATGGAAAAAAGTGCAAAATTAAAGATTTGCAAAATGCCCGAACGGAAATTCGGAATTTCTTGGTTTACCACGTACAATTCATTTCTACTGATCGACAACACTCGCAAAGCTATGTCGAATGCGGAAAACCAGACCTCCGTACCCCTTATAGTTTCTGAGCTAGAAGCCTTCCTAGGTTTGACTTGTCACGCCCTCTAGCCGCCGAACTATAGGAAATGGAAGATCGGTTCAAAAGGCATCATACGCAGGTAAAGGCACGCAATTGGGATACTAAATGCCGTTTTGATATCTTCGCAAAACTTCCACCCCTATTCCCCCTCACGGACGCCTACGAATTCGAATTTAAATCTGTCAATGACAAGACACTTCAGAGAGGTTCTGCATTACAGTGCCTTTGGTGTTAAACCACTAGGACTTCGTCCATTTTCGTTGCTAGATGTAGATGCATTCGCTCTGCGTAAAATGTTGAACTTCCACCTACTCTCCAAATCTGCTCAAAATGGGTCTACACGTTCTCGAGTTATTCTGATTTCTCGTTTTGAAAAAGTGCAAAATTTTCAACTTTGACGCCCTTCTATTGGGAAATTAAAAAAGCCACAAGACGATGACTTGCCTATGGATGGTCTATCGACCTGCCCTACTCATGTCGAAATACCCGAGATATCATAATTTGATATTTATAGTAAATCGTGGTGAGTAATAGCATTGTTTATGATGAAAACTTTGCATAATAAATTACAAAGTTATTTCGAATTCACGATTTCTTGTTTTTTTGTCTCTCGTTAGAAATCTTCTGAAAGATATCACGTATTAGCATCCTGAGTATGATAAGCAACAAGCATTGTGAAAAAAGTAATACAGTTATGTAGACGCAAGGATTTCATCGTTTTTTTGTCAACCTTATTAGAAAATAGGCTTCTCGATTCTCATTTTGTGGCCAGAAACTAACGATGGTATCTGAGGGAGAACACAGTAATTTTGTCTCTTTGAGGAGGGCGAAGTAGTTTTTCCTCTCTGCTGTTCACGTTTTATTTGGTTTTTTCATGGATACGACTTAGATACCATGGATATCAAAGCTATCTTACAATTACTTACAAAAGAAATTCTTAATGAGAATAACCTTTATTTGGATTTTTGATAAATGTTTTAGGGTCGACGAAAAAACCATATGTGAAACTCTAGAAGAAAGTGTCTGTTTGTCTCTCGCTTGCCTTCGGCTTGTGAAATAAATGGCACACGCGGGAGAAAAGTATCACTTTCTTCTCTTGTAACACAAATAACCATTGTTTTTATTTGGTTTCTCTGATGAGCATAACTACTTTATTAGTAGCATACAACAACACTACATGTTGCATTGTTTTTTTGACCCTTTGCTGTAATTTAATTTTAAAATGTTTACATAATTGAGTTCAGTAACAAGAGTGTGCGTGGTACTCTTCTAGGGGAACCATTTTTAACAATTCAATGCCCTATATACCTTAAAATATAACAGATTTAGACAGGGTGTATGAATTCGTGTAGCTTAGAGACGGAGCTAGTGTAATATATTAAATGCTTTTCTTGTTAGAAATTATGGTTATTGGTTTAGCTAAAAATATTAAGTGGTGTGACTATAGAAAATTTAGCCAAAAAGATTGCAAATATCAGATTTCGACTGTGAGATATCCATAACGTTTCACTGTTCATGTTGATTTTACTGATATAGAAAAATATGTTAATATTTTATTCACAAGAACGGATTACAAACAAAAAACAGACCGTTTTTTGTTTTTTAAAGGTGTATTTCTTAAAATATGCTTTTAGTATAAGTAGCTTGTATTAAAGAAGTACGCAAGAGGGTTCAACAAACCTTTGAGGGTTTAACTTTCTTCGTATACTTTTTCTTTAATAGAAAACGTTTCATATTTACTTGATATTGGCTTCACTTTTATAATTCTTGTTTATAATATATGCATATCGCATTTTATCTTATTTTTCTGATTTTAATCAGAAGATCGATGTTAAAGTTCAAACAGCTTTAAGATAAAGATAGTATTATAATAATATTTTCTGAAGTAATTTTCCTTCCTTTTAAAAACAGAAACAACAGAATTAATATTTAAAATTGAAACAAGAACCTTTCTGTAAACTTTTCCTAAAGCTTAAAGCAACTTTCAGCAGTGGTATTTTCAAAAAGCTTTTTGAAGTAATACGTTTTAGCAAAACAAGTGTTGTATTACAATAAAGATCGTTAACCTGTCTAGTATGGCTAGAACATCTTTTTAATAAACCATTAATTTTGTATCCCGTTGTTAAGATTTTCCTTGAAAATATGACACTAATAAATTGTTAAACATTAACTCCATAACAAACTCGTGTTAAAATGCTGATGAAGTTTAGTCGGTAATAATTAAGGTTTTAAAATTCTATATTAATGATTAATAAGGGTTAGGCTGTGCAAATTATAATTTAACTATATATTATGTAAGTGTATAACAAATTCAGGTTTCTCTATTTAATGTATGCATTTTCAATTCGTAATTTAAACTCGAGTAACCTTTTAGGAAAAGGTCAACACTTTATAAAAGGGGAGAATAATTGTTACATTTTTAAAAAAGTTTTTCCTGAAGGTTATATTTTATATAAAACTGGAGAATTGAAGTGAAAAAGAATAATTGAAAAATGGATTACATATCAATATCAGAGTTTAATAATCTAAAGAAATTTATATTTTACAAAACGAAGAGAATATCAAAATGAATCTGAACTCAGAATATTCTTTTCGCCATCTATTGATTAAAATTTAATTGAAGACCCTTACTCCACGTAGTCTCTGCAGAAAAAACATTTCTTTAATTACTTTGTAATACCACAGTATCGAAGTAATCCCTCGAAGAATTACACGGTGTTCTGCGGCCACCCGATTCATTATCGATTGAGGTTATTATTTAATTCTTATAATTTAGAAATTTATCTTGAATCTAAAACTTGAACAAAGGAAACATAAAGCAAACTTACACAGTAGGTACTTTAGTTAACAATTTCTAATGAATATTTGAATTCAACGGCAATACAGATTACTTTTTATTCTTTATTCATAAGGTTGTAACGTTCAGTTTGACTACTGTAAAAAAAAGTAAATTGAAGTTTCTGTTTAACGTTCTTTATTTTTCTTTTTCATGGACACGCTGATGTTTAGCAAATCTATTTCTTTTTTCAGATATACTAAATTCCCCTTTAGTCTATTTCTATGCTACTACTTCTAGATAATAATTATTCCCACTTTTAATTAGAAAGATATTAATAAGTTAAAATTTTACATTGATTTGCACATAGTAATACAGGGTGTTTTCAAACTTGGGGTATTTATTTCAACAGGTGCTTATTCGTATTGTAATAGACCGATATTAATGTAGAAATACTAAAAATTTACAAAATTTAATAAATCACTTTTTGCCATTAAATGGTGTCCCTTAGTACGGCTCTGCAGCTGTGTTGTGTAACTGAGAAACATTGGTACCCCAATTTTAAATTTTTAAACTTAACTGGGTTCAAATTGGACAGACTGAAAACAAGCAATTATAGTCAAGGTTATTGGGGTGCATTATAAGAACATCTGTTTAGAATTTTTGAGAAACATGAAAGAAAGTTGTTACCTACGTATAATAGTATAGTAGATTATATGTCCCTTTGTGTAGTGGTCCCCAATGTTGAATTACCGTTACTACCACAAATTTCTACAATACAATACAATTTTATTTAAAATTCAAAAGCTTTAAGTAATATTTTAATTGTAGTAATCCTAGTTACTTATTCTTAAAATAAATATGCACATTAATTATTTATCATAGCAATATATGATTTACAAGTGTTCAAAATTTTAGTTACTCGTTTAAAGAAAATAATCAATTTGCCATTGTACATTAATTTACTTTTACAAGTAAATTTACTAATCATAGACAAAATCTTCACGCTTTAATATCTATCTTCCCCTTCATAAGTTATATTTACAAACATTAATTAAAAAATCATTTAAGTGATGTAAAAAAAATGGTCATGTAGTACCCGTCTTTCTCGGACTTTAATAAAATAAAAACCTTTCACTAAAAACTGTCTCTTTTGAATAACTTTCACCCTCTCGTCAGAAAGTGGAATTTTCACCACAGAGCCGGATCTAGCCCTTCTTACATTTTCAAACATCAATATCTCCATTATATTAAAACTTTTATTAGGGTGATTTTTTGCCGAACGAACGTGTAGTATTACCTGTTAAATTTAATACCTCAAGCTCCAAAACACCCTGTATAATGATCATAAAAAGTGAGTGCATAGAGCTGGCAAATGAAAACAATCAAGTAAGATATTAAAATAAGGAACTTTATCAAATACTGTTTACAAGCCGAAACCTTCCGTATATTTGAGCTATCCCTGTTCGCCTTTCTTTACTTTGATCTGCTTACTTTGACCTAATTTCCTAGAATATTAATTTTGTTTCACATTACGTTATTGTATTTCTCTTTTGATTTGCTCTTCTTGTGTTTCCCAACACTCTTCTTCCCCATTCTTGTTTTGGTAGGTTTGAGTCTTTATTGTTTGTTTATATCTTTACAAGAGTTCGATCCATTCTTCATGTTGCTAGACTTGAACATACTTTTGTTTATGTTCAATACATATTAATTTAAAACTAATAAATCTAGCGATATCTAATTTTTTAGTTATGATTTTAATACGGACTTTGAAATACTTTCTTAAATATAGCGTAACTCAATTGCCCCAGAACATGACCAAGGTTCACAAAGCATGTATTTGACACAACACCGACGCTTTACAATAGAATCTACCTGCAAACACTTTCCGACTTAACTTGAAACGTCGTTTTAATATGCTCGCCTTATTTTCTGGGCTTTCCGCTTCTTGGTATGCTTTGGCTACTACTGCCGTTTCGTGCTGGTCGAAAAACCATTGAGCAAGGTCCTGAGTTTATTGGTTTTTCTTCTTTTGGAAAATAAAAATACTATTGATGGAAGCAAATGCACTGAATAATTACTATTTAAGAAGGTTTAAAATTAGTTTAATTCTTCCGCTACTAACAAGAAAATTAACGAAGAGGTAATATAAATATTATCTAAGAAGGCCCAACTAGTCTTTTCAAGTCACAATGGAATGGCACAACAAAGCAACCATTCCGAAAGAAAAATTTTAGAAAAACTAAAATCACAAACTTTCGTGAAGGAAACTTAAGAAGCTTGTCTTCAATTTTAATCAAAAATCAGATTAAAACTTATCAGAGACTATTACATTACATTATTAATAAAATAGAAACAAGACAGTGTAATACCTTACCAAAGGAACGATCGTGGTATGAAATTTAAGTAGTATTGATTAATTAATGAGAAAGCCACAATTTAGCTGCTTATGAAAAATTCTACCACTTTAAAGCGAACAATACTCTGTTCTTAACGTTTGTAAAAAACTATTCTTGATTAAAAATTTTTAATACTTAATCCAACTTACTAAGTGTTAGAGATGATTAAATATGATTTCACTCATATAAGTCAAATTAGTAAGTAATCAATTTAAACAATAAGCAATAAATAATATACATATACACGGTGTTCGTTTTAACATTTGCTATAGGGAATTAGTATGGGAAATCTGAAATATGCCACATAGTTCGTTCTCTAATAAAAGTTGGTGAAATTGATAGATAAGATATTCTAACGTGCTGTTCAAAAATATTACCCTTAATATTGTACTAATATTGTAAAAATTGGTTTTTGTTGTATGCAGTATGAAAAAGCATCATCAGTTTTCACTTCTAATTTATTATTTTTTGTACGTTTTTCGAATACAAGAGTAAAAACAAATTATTTAAATTGTTATTAAATTAAAGATTAATGACAAATAAAATTTAAAAAAAAGTCTTGTTTGTAACGGGGTTCGATCTTGCATTCGAATAGCCCGTGCACTTTAGCAAGCAGTAATAACCATCGAACCACGGAGGCTTGCCGCGTCGACTTTTCAGTTTTCGGCTGTTAAATTAATGTTTTGCAAGTAATTAATGAATTTGTAATTTCTGAATTAGGATTGTTATTAAGGGTAATAGTTTTGGACAGTACGTTAGAATATCTTATCTATCGATTTCAACTATTAATTTCACTAACTTTTATTCGACAACGAACTATTTGGCATATTTCAGATTTCCCATACTAATTCCCTAAAGCAAATGTTAAAACGAACACGGTGTATCAAAATAATTAAAAGAAATGATTTTAATACAAAACAATTAAATAAGCCTTGCGAGAAAGGGCTATGCAAATAAAAATAATCATATAGTATGACGTAAACGGTCTTTTATGTACGTGTATTAAGCGAAATGAATTTTTGTCACAAAAATAATATTAAAGAAGATAAAATAACGACACACTTGTTTAATAACTACCATATTTCAACAAAACCGAAAATCAATTTTGTCCATGTAGACAAATTCCTTGCATGAAACAAAAAAGAAAACAAGAAAGTATTATATTCTTTAACAGTTTCGTTTTTTTTAAATTAAAAAATTATAATCTAATAGCTTTTGTAGGAATTTACTGCAAATATTTCTGCTTCGGGTTTTCTCATTTGCATTAAAATACAGTAATGCAATTTTAATTAAAACGTGTACACAAAATAATTTAAATAAACGTATACATAATTAAAATTACCTTTATTATCTTTCCTTCTTCGTACTTCCCTTATGAAATTATGTTATACACGGAGATATTAAGTTAAGTCTCTGTATTTAAACTATTCTACCCAAAAAATTATTTAGATGTAAGTTTATTATCATTAATTAGAAGCCCAGGGACTTTAGAACAACATTTTTAATAAAACTAAAAAACAGTAATTTTTTTCTTACTTCACAATACTAAAGTATGTCTGACACATAAAGTAAAAGTGATATTTTCTGGTGGAAATGAGACAGTCTTTCCAGTTTTTATCAATTCTGTCCCCTTTTTTTACATATCCGTGAGAATTTATTATGAGATGTCATTATAAAAAGGGTTAGAAGGAGATATATAGCAAAAAATTAGTTTCTTTTAACATTTCATACAATGAAACAGCATCCTTTCAAGCGTTACATTACAATAGAAAATATTTTTTATGACAATACCCCACAAAGCAACAAATGTGTCTAAACCTCTGCTATCCTGTATCAATTGCGCTTTCAATTAGTGCAACCTGTATCAAATGGCAACTTTGCCGAGTCACGTACGCGTATATCTATTTTCTAGGAGTGCAGTGAGTTCCTTGATTGGAGCCCAGAAACCAATTAGTTTAACTCTGTATTACGCAACTTATTCCCCAAGGATTACTAGGTTTTATTGTTAATACCCCTGGATTTTGATAGAGTAACAACCGTGCATATCTGTTGGCAAAGCATTAAATTACTGCAGTTTTTTGTGGCTTCATATTATCAACAATTTGATTTGCATTTTTATTATTTATTAATCAAAATTCAAGAAAAAAAAATTAAATTTGGGTATCATGATTTAAATAATCTCTTCGCAAATGAGATTTGCGGGAAAATCGTTTTCCAAGTGAATTTTTTTAGGAAAATTCCAGACACGCTTGTATCGTCGAGATTGATCCATTTTACAAAAAAATCCACTTATGTATATCTGAATATCAGTTCGTAATGACAAAAAATTCAGATACGATTCAATCTTATATCAAATACAAATGTCTCTATAAAGTATTCTCAGTTTCAATTTCTATCTTACCTAAATTACGTTTTAGTGATAATTTATTAAACTGAAAAAGTTAAAAATAGTTCTCCTGCATATTAAATATTTGATAAGTTGGGTGTTGTACCATGCAATTTATTACAGTCGTGCCCTTAACTTTAGCTTTAACGTTTTGGATGTAACATTTATATAAGGTTATAAAATAGTGCTATTGAACTGAATTAAAGAGGGGGGGGTGTGTTAAGACCTGTTTAAACTTTGTAAGTATCTATTCTCCAGAGATAATAACCCTAAAAGTTTATTATAATCCATGATAATTCTTTGATGTAAACTGTATTGGAAAGCTTGGAAATTAATACATGCCTGTAAAACTTGATTCAATAATCAGGTAAAAAAATTATTTTAAATCATAAAAAGAAGAGACGCCAGAGAGGATTCTATGTAGTCTAAGAACCGCAAGATCAGGCAGAACAAGAAAAATACCTGCAAAAATTCCAGTGGTCTAATAAAAGGCTGTCTCAAAAAAAACACAAAACTGCTGGACCTCATGGACTTCTAATAAAGTTATTAAGAATGGTACGAGATTGAGGGTTATTCTTAGAAGAAATAAATAAAAAAGAATTATACCCTCTAAACGAAACTTTATGGAAAATCCTAGGAATGACATTAGCTCCATAGATCGATTCGTGACATGGCTGGATTAAACAAACTTTAAATGTAATAATCATCAGGCAATCCTTTTTGAAAAAGCAGGTTTCCTTCTAATACGACGTCCAATGTACTTGAAACCTTAAGGTAATTTCTCTAGAATTTCCAATGAAGAAAATTTCTAACTTAATGTTGGTGTATCTTAATTGCATTACTCTGTCGGTGGTCCGTCTTTATTAAATCTTCAGTTGTTTTGTGGTGCCTCAACCCTAACATCAAATCTAATAGCATTTTTAAAAACAGCGTTCCAGCGAATGTTGTATTTCAACATTCGACAATTTTAGGTTTTAAATTTTTGAACTCTCCGTTAGACTTCTTCATTTGCTTTCAGCCTGCCGATGCCGTCTCTCTTCAAGAATTTCTTCCTGCTGCAAACGCTATCATGGAAATCGTCAATTATCCACCGAAATGTTCTAGTTTGCTCTTAAATCTTGTATCCCAGTAAGACAAACGTTATCTTAGGATATCTTAATCTGAGATCGTGAGCAGTTTAAAATGAGAAGCGTGATGTTAAGTATTTTCGAGCATCTTTTCATGAGGCTCTTCAAAAGATATAAAAGGGAAGGAAAAGTAAAGAAAATTAACGGTTTTGCCTTTTTTATTAAACCTTCCTGTTGTACATTTGCTGGAGATTTTCTGTAAGATTTGGACAACTTTGTTTGATTACCCTTTAGGTAGTTTCTGCTAAAGGTTACTCTTGCCATGAGCTAACTTTGGATGGCAACACAACATTGGCTTATTATTATTTATTTTGCCTTCGATTGCAGATGGAACTTAAACTTACATCCATCAAGGTACAAATTTCTAAGAGCCAATCTCGAATAGCATTGACATCTGTGAATTCAATCTTAATCAAATTAGAGACTGTATATTCATGCTTTATTAAAGTAAATAGTAGCTAAATACATTTAATTTTCTAAAGTGCAAGAGTTCAAATCTATACTAACGCAAGTTTGTTTAATCAGACTCTCCCAGGACTAAGCTATGCTATGGATTATTCAAAGATTTATACCTTCAGAAATCCATATTTTCCTAGATTTAGATTTCTTGATTTGATGAAGGCAAACTTAATGCCACCGAGTTTCTCTAGGCGATGTTTTCGTAACTGAAACACTGAAAGGGACTGCAGGTTGTGAGAAGTTGCAGTGATGAAGTGATGAACGCGTAGAAACTGGTAACAGCTAATAGCTAGAGGTACTGCTTATATATATAAAATGGAAAGGTCTCATATTACTCCTCAAGGCACAGAAGATCGAGAAATGCTGCTTTGTAAGATACAAACTAATAAATAATCAACAATTGGAGATCATTAATAAATGTATTTGGCTTCTTTAATCAATAACGGAAACGTAGACGAAGGAAATAAAACGGCTTGCACTAACAGATAAATGGTTGCTCTCACAGACCTAGTAGAGAATTTTCGTACACGTTTTTTAAAAGAATACACTTCTAATAAAGAACGTTATAACACTAACAGATTAATTTCTTTCTTTCATATATTGTAGATATCGCATCTTCAGATTACACCATAACTTCCTATGGATCTATAAACAAATAGATTTTGATAGTAAAATAGATTTCTTTAAACCGATTTCATTAAGCAAGAAATTGTTGGTTTTGTAATTTTCATTTAATTTTATATGAATTAATCTAATTAACTGATATGTACTTGTGTAGTATTCTATCAGCAAAAATGCAATGCAGTGGGAAAAAATAATTGTAAATCTGAGATGTTAATAATTAAATAAATACAAGTCTAACGGTAGAAACCAAGAAGAAACGTTCTAACCTGTGTAATGTAATACCCATTAAGTTTTGCCATTGTTCTCATATTACACACCTCTCTAAAGCAGACGAGATTTCCATACATCTATAAAACCGGCATCACAGACTAATGAAGCTTCTATATGTTTAATACGCTTGTATAATCACATATAAACCTTAGCTATTCCTTTATCAAACAGATTAAACTAAACCAAGCGTATATTTGATCGACAACAACTTCTCTTTGATTAAGTTGAGTTCTGTCAGCAACAATTTAATGTAATTAGACAGGTGTCACAAATGGAGCTTAAAATGTGTTATAATAATTTACGTATTAACGCCAACGTTATAAAGTTCGTTTCTAATGAGAATTGATATTGATTCACATATCTAGTTATTTATTAAAAGCCCTTAAAAGAACATTTGTTATGGTTGCTGTGTAACTTAGTTTTGAGGTATACCAGATATATAATAATTAATATGGTTACGAATATAAATATAAACATTAATTTAAAAGACAATGCTATTTAATGGAATTTTTACCACTACATGTATTTTTATTTTCAGGTGAGTCAATCTTATTCAATTTCTCTACGAGCTACAGCTTCCATATTATGTATGTAGAGTGGTAAGTTTTCATTCACTTTGAGACCGTTTTAAAATTCTAGATCAGAGCGAAAATATTCTCTCTGTAATTCTTTTCTGGTAATAACAAAAAATATTTATTTTAAGTTGCTTTGTCCTTTGAAACTTATTAATTCACATCTTCAGCGATTTCATTTATTCCTATTTACTATTCAAATTTTTTTATTTTTTCAATAAATAGAAATAACTTGGGTTTTATTATGTAAATCAGAGGAAAAAGAGCTTACCTTACTCACAGTGTTGTTATATTGTATATTTACCCGAAGAAAAACAAATTTCTTTTGTTCCAATTTTCGTTTCACATTGAAACATAATGAGCAGTTTTTCTGTTTGGCATTGAATATAAGAATTCGTTTTATTTTACAAACAATGAAAGCTGAACGATAAACTTCTCTTAATATTACAAACAAAAAAATTATTGTTAGTATATTGGAATTATAACAATGAAAATGTTATACGGAAAATGTTATCATTATTATTTTATTACTGAACAGCGTACGGTCTGGAAAAGACCAACAGATAAGGTAATAAACATTTAATATGATGCTAGATAAAACAGAAATATCTGTGAACCCAAAAACTAACTCTTTTGCATCTGCTGGTATACAGAGTGAATCTTAAGGATGATGTAAAAAACATGTTACACCACTGAAAAAATAGATAATTTAATTAGTTTTGAAATTTAGACTTAATCTAAATAGCAGGGAAATTTCTTCTTGTGTTTTATTGTAACATGCACTGCTTTTGAGCAAAATAACTTTATGATTTTTTGACTATCGGCAATTTTCAGATGATTATTGTAAAACGCCTTATTTTTCTATAGAACTTAATTTACATAGGTATTCTCATAATTAGCGGTTATGTAAGGGATTTTTCACTTGGAAACAGTACACTTTAAAATAGATGAAACTCAACTTCTCAAACCTATGTTGTTAATCTAGGGTACGAGTCATAATTTTAATGTTCAAATTTATAAAAACATATAAACATAAAAAAGCAAAAGAAAAGTTAAATGTAACACCTAAAAGTTTATTTCCTGTGGTATGACACTACGAAGATGGTTGGATGTAATGTAAAATCGAGAAACATCCTTTCGCACCTAACAACGTAATCAAAAGGAGTAAATATATAAAAGTAGTGAAGCTATAAAACATGTCCCTTTTCGCTTCTTCTCCTAACAAATATCATTTATTTAACAAAAGCAATAACTGTTGTAGATCTGTTACGAAACTACGCACGGCGTTCTTTGAACTTTTACGAATAGAGGATTAACTCTACACAATCTAAAGTGTTTCGAACGAACTATTATTCAATTGAATTGAAAAAAGTTTGTCTTCGGGTTTTATCTCGTAGTAAAACAAAGGGCAATCGCAAAAACGTTGTTTTCATATTCTGTATTAAATTATCGAGCTTTATGCATGATTGTAGTTTTAAATATTTAGTAAGCCGTGAAGTTTTTTGAAAAGTAAGAACGCCGCTGCCGGTAAACAACAGATAACTTTTCTATTATTAACTGTTTTCGTATCCCTTACTGTTATTTTAAGATTCGACATCAAACAGTTTCAATTCCTCCAAGAAATTATAACAAACGTTTTGCAATTACAATTTTTGTGGTTAAGGAAAACGACCACAAACAATGTGCAATATAAATCGTGAATAAAAAAGTTACTATAATTGCACAGAAATTGCATCATGAATACTTCTAGGTCTATTTTCTTGTTTTGCATGAAAGTTGCTCTATCGCATGCGCTGCTTGAACTTTCTATCTTTGCCTTGAATTGAAAAAGAATTGCAAAGTCTAAAGGGCATTCATATACATGTTTTGTAATCGAGGGGTAACATTACTGACTGCACCTAATATGTTTTAGATAAGTTTTCATTTGAGAAGCAAATTTCGGTTGTTGTAAGAATTTTCTTTTTATTTTCTTATTATTTCTTTCTTAAGTGAGAAATCTCGATACTGCAAAGCGTTTACGAGTTTTACTTTACTTTGTTATATCGGTCAAATTCAATTTATTGCTTTTGCAATTTCGCGGAGAAAGCGGTAATGTGCCTCGCCTATCTCTAACGTCTAAAGCCGACCATTAGTTGTGGAAAGCTTCTAACTTGAAGTAATATTGTATTCTGTGACTAATATTTCTTAAGGTTCAAGGATGGGTAACACTTATCGCACTATCAGGCTGATTGCAGCTGAAAACATAGCTGATCCCTTTCTTTGTTACACTTTATTGGAAATGAAAAAATCTTCTAGCATTTACGCATTTATATTCTAGAGAAATCAAAAGACTTTGCCCAGAAAAGTATTTAGTCAAAGCTTTTTCCAAGTTCTGTTGCATGTAGCGTCAGTAGTATTGTTTGGACGTGATGCCTGTTATTTGCTCACCGACTGCACATTTTGGTATTATCAAAGTAGGTTCTAAAGCACGGTTTCTTGGTTCTCTCATTGCTAGCCCATCAGCTATCTTTGCCTTGATTTTATAGTATCCTGATACTCAGACCGCGTTCTGGTTTACAGGTCTTTTGAAACTTCCCAGGCATTCTGTTATTATCTAGTCTAAACGTGTTTGCTAAAGCCTTCAAGGTTGTCTGACTATTTGTAAATATATGAATCAGTGTGTTACTACAAAGCCTCCTACTGTTTTATTCTGAGCCCTGCAAAATGGCATATCTTGCGCCTTCGCTACAGACTACTCCCCCAGATATTTGTTTGATCTTGGACCCACCTGCATATGAGATTGTCCTTTACAGGTCAATCTTGGTGTATTTGCTGTAATAACCTCCTTTAGTTGTCCTTATACTTAACTGGTACGTTATTCACTTGTTTTCTCAGATACTGAGTGCTCCTTTTAGCATCTTCCCTTATCATTAGGTGTAAGAAAAGGAGAGATATTCAATAGCATCTTCATGGTCCCAGGGGGAGGGCTTATTCCTCTTGTAATCCTTATGTACAGTCTTGCTTAGTCTTTCAATAGTTGTTTTCTACAGAAAAATAATAATTTCAGTCCTTATATGCACGTCCCCACCTTCTTAGTTACTACGTCTGGAATCCACTGTCATTCTGAGATACTTTACTTGAGATTGTAACAATCTCGTTAACATTCTTTTTTTGAAAAAATGGCATGTATCAAGTCTATAGAGCTTTTGTATTCGTAACTTAGCTGTACTATTGATTTTGTATTTGTTCGTTTGCACAATTTTGATTGAAGATCGTGAGTAATCTGGCCACTATAAGATTCCATAGTACGAGAAACAATTTTTTTCTCTGTAGTCATCTCTTCGCCACCCGAGCGTTGAATATATCATACGGTTTCTAAGCATGTCTTCTATTCATCTGCAGCTTGTTCTATTTGCTCCATTTCTTGTAGTTTTTTTGATCTGTAGTGTATATTCCACTTTCTGAGCTATATGGCGGAATACTGTCTCTATTGATGCAATATTTTCAAGTTCCACTGCTGTGATTAATATAAAACTTCAATATTTGGTGTTTAGATTGCTCATTTTTTGTACCTATTGTTATGCGTTGTTGATTGTATCATTTGTTAACACACTTCAGTAAAAAACCATTTATATACCAACCTTCACATTTTTGACAATTTTAAATATTTTTCTTTTGCGTTATAAACTGTTAGTTGTGGGAATATCACCTAATATTTTAAGAATAATAACACTAAAACACTAATGTTCAGCTATTCAGCTTATGAACACTTCAACCATCTTGAGTTCATTGTTTCACATAAAACTTAAACTGCTTTCTACCAAAAACCAGACCAACAAATTCTCATAATTAAAATGCGGTTTAAACTGACCCCAGTTCGTGTCTGGCTCAACCGCTGCTATTGGTCGTTCGCTAATTTAAAAATTTTTATTTATTGTAAACTGTCAAACCTTTAATTGTTCCTGTTGTTAATCGAACTTCAACAACTTACTAATGATTTTTTAGAAATATATACTTCAAAAAGTAAAAACTAGCAATCTGCCTTTTTTAGTTATATCGTTAAAGGAAAATGTAACACACGCGGTTTATAATTACCAATTTTACGTCGTTCTAGTTTGTCATTAATGGTACGTTACCAACATAAATGTGTTGTATATAATGCATGTTGCTTGGAATGATATTTGCATATAGAAAAACCCATTTTGTTAATCTCGTGGGGATTGTTAAAAGTTCTAATTAAATTGTAAAATAAAAATCGATAAAAAGTAAAGCGTAATAAAAGTCTTTGTTTTATAAAACAGTTTTTAGTGAACATAATGTTAATATTCTATTGAGAATACACTGTTTTCAGTTTTATAGCTGAAAGCTATTAACGGTACTATATGCTCTAAAAAATAGCGAAGGTCATGATGACCTTTTCAGTGTGGTAAAGATTTTGGGTTAGAAAATAATAAACTAAAATATGGCATAAACAATTTCGTTTTCTGACATTCTAACCGTTAAAATAATTGTTTTTGGCTTTACTAGCAGTTTCTCTCTAAATTCCTTATATATAATGCAAGAATCTAGGAGGCTGTAATAGGTACTTTAATGCCGGGAATATAAGTTTTATGAAACGACAACTTTCATTTAACCTGTAGTTTAACATATTTCAATATGTTTGCTTTACTTTTGGTCTTGAAAACCTAGGTCAGCTCCTAGGGGAAAACGCTACGTTTTCCCCGTTTTCTCATCCAAATGCTCGGGAAAATTATGTTTTTTAATGTGTTTTTGTTTTAGATTTCTGAATATGAAAGGGGTGTTTTCTTTTTTTATGTGTAACTAATTTCTGTTGATTTCAATCTCAACCTTTATCATTATAAATCTGAAATATTATTAATTTACAGAAGTTCTAGCTTTTTAACTTTAATTCATTTCTTGTAGCTTACCTAATCTAGTTTTAAAGTTGAAAATCTTTTCTATGTGATGATTGTTGTATTAAAATCAGTTCATGCATCTTTTTAAAACCATACATACATGTTAATCTTGTTTTATACTGCAAGGAATAGGCAGATACGTATCGTTGAAGGATAAGGTAGTTGCTTATTTAAACTACAGGTCTGTTTTCCACGCAATCTGTTTACCTATGTTTTCCGGTTAATACAATATTATAGAAATCTTAGTCTAGATTTTTAAACTTTTAAGTTTTGACAAGTTTTAAGTGTACTAATAAATATGTAACCGAGATAATCGCATTTTATAAAAAAGGAAAATTCTTTTTAAAGAGAATTTGGGTCAGAAATAATACATACATACCAACACAGAGTACTTAGAATATGTACATATTTTAAATAATAGGGCATGTTTTTACTTTCAACAGTTTTAGAATATTATCAGTTATAAAAGAAAAAAACAAAATATTTATGTAGTATACAGCGTGAGTATAAAGTAACGCATAAAATTCATATCTTTTCTATGGACTAGTATATCAGAGAATCCCAAAACAGATCGATTTTTTATTATGAAAATACAGATATTGTTCGAAGATATACTTGCGCATAAAAAATATGAATTTTATGCATTACTTTGTATTTGCGCTGTATAGTTAGCTTTAAATGTATTTACCTAATTTAATATTCAAACCTGTTTGATATTAATCCTTATTGTACACTAATATAGTTACCTCTTATTGTAAATGTTTACTCATATCTGTGTGTGCGTATATAACGCAGCTGAGCGTGTGAAGCATTGGTTAATTATATGCGTAATAAACACCACTAAACGAGATAGACAATAATTAATCATAACGGTTTCTATTCCGTTAGCTCCCATTGCATTAAAGTTAATGAAGATACGAATTGCCGATTTTCCCTATTAAACTAGAATTTAAAGTAGGAGTCGAGATGATTTTAGAAAACAATGTAACAATCCTAAAAATTGGATGTTGCTATGGTACATATTTATATTTATTGATTCTTAGCAGTTTCTTGCTGAATTAGACAGTGAATAATGTGATGGTTTGAAAGTTAAAAATTCTTTATAAGTTGTAAATAGTTCTATTAAACACATTGGATTTCTAACAAAAATATGAGTTACTAGAGTCTCATTAGAACAGTTCCAAGCCCCAGTACAAGTTTTAAATGTAGTGCCAATCATAGTACACATATAGGGTAGTGTATTTGATTCCGCGCCATAGGGAAATAGCATGCAGTTTTGATATATTAAAATTCCTGCTGTAAGTTTGTTAATCAATCGGTTGGGTGGGTTTTTCATTTCAACAAAAAACAAATAAGTAAGTTACCAAATGGCAAATCAGAGAACAAAGTGCCATAGAGTCATAACACTTAGAATATGGTGCGGAATTAAATGCACCACCTTGTACTCTAAGATGGAATGAAAGAAGCCATAAAAACATCTTATATTCTTCTTGGAGTTAAACTTCTTAAAACTTGCCCGTTAATAATGCTATTTGAAATCTTTTCTTTAACTTGTCGGCATACCTCCATAAATTGTCATTTTAGTATGAAAGATCTCTTCAATTAATGTCATTGGCTAGAACTTAATTTTTCAGTATCCAGATAGAACAAGAAACTGACTCTTAAATATCAGTTACTTTTTTGTGTCTAATTTTCCATTTGAAATCTCCTAGATACTGTTTCCGCATATCTATAGTGTCCACAATTTTACACTGTGCTAGTATGGTACAAAAATCGAAAAACGAAAATTATCCCGACGATTCCCTTTATCTAGATAGATACATCGGTTATTGCCATGTTAAAAAATCTTTGTATTTTTTAAGGCTTCCAGAAAAAACTGAAAAACTGTAATGATGATTTGCCACAAAAATTATCAATGTTTATTGATGCCTGACGAATTATGGTGAGATACTTTTATAACAAAAGAGAGTTAAATAAAAAACTTTAATTCTACAGTTTATGACCAATAAATAACCAGTTATAATAATAAGCAGTTAAAGTTATTACTGAAACGGGTTATGGTCGTCCCAATAAAACACAATTGGTCAATAAAGAATAGTTGTACAAAATGTTATCTAATTTTGTATTATTACTATTTTATTGTAAAGAATCTTGACATTATGTTAGCAACATTTTATTTACATAACCTTTTCAATCATTTTTTCAACTCTTTGGAGACGATTATGACAAAATTAACATTCCATGTCAAAAGGTTAGGAGGAATTTGACCTTTCATAATGAAATTAGATAAAACTATTTACTTGGTGCCTAAAAGCCTATTCCATATTAACAGGAACTATAACAGTATCTCATCGTCAATCGGTCAATGTTGGACTTTGCTATGGTTTCATAAAATAATGTCATATTTGGTGTAGTCATTGTTCAACTGTTCTGTGCAGTTTTGATTAAAAATGGTTATTTATGAGTACAAGATATCAAAAAATTATCTTTATTAAAAAAAAAACGAACATCTACTGCTTGGTCCCGGGCCTGTCACCATTTCCAATTATGATTAGAAGAATCTGTATGTGCTATTTTTACTTAGGGCAGGTTATAGCACCAAATTCAAATCTTGCGCAGGCTCAACTGCACAGATAGGTTACCATTTATTGTAATAATTGTTTCTACACAGTTGAAATTTGATAAAAAAATTGAACTTAATGTTATAATCTCGAGCTTCAGTTTGTACACATACCAGTAATTTACATTAAAATTGAATTTGTTTATCATAGTATCCACTTTCGCGAACATGTTTCATACATTTTCTTGATTATTTGTTAATGGAGATAACTCCATCAGTACATAAAATTTCCAAAGTTATCTAAAAAAGTAGTCTCCAAAAATGTAACTGAATATAGCGTACCCCATTTAAAAATCATTTCAGTTGTCACTACAAAAAGACTGTGATACTTGGCAACTTGATACTTGATATCAAATTAGGTTTCTGGTATTTAACAATACCTTAAGGAACGATTTGGTACCAATAGTATGATTACTTATTGAAATAATTAATTTATGCTTGAAGCGCACAGTGTATAAATATTAAGTTTTTCTGTTGTAGCTATTTGTTCATAATCGGCAACTTGAGTACCAATTAAGCAGCATTACTTGAAAATTAAAGGCTATTATACCATAATTCTGACCAAAACATAACGCAGTAAGTAGGTTTTTCCAGAAAAGATCATCTCTGTAACATATTATTGCAACAAGATTCTTTTCGTAGTTAAATAATCAACCACCTTTTCAAGCTATAGCTCCAAAATTAGGTTGATAGAGCCCACAGTTCTCTAAGGCCATAAAAAAATAATATTTTGCTTATTTTCCACAAATTTACTTAGAATCAGTTACTGTGTTTTTCTTTAGAGCAGTCACATTCTTTAATAGAGCAAATACTGCAGCATCGAGAGGTTAGATGACGTGTGTTGAATTAGGGTAGAGCGCAATTAGAACAATAAAAAAAATTACCTAAGTGGAAATTAAATAGGAACGATGATCAACAGAAATTATGATTGGTCGAGCAGTCTCTTCTTCCGTTAAAAAGAGATCAAAGGCTTTAGCGAAATATTCGAAGGAACTTCATAGTGATTTAACCTTTCTCTATTTTGACGATACCCTAACCTGGAGGTGCTGCATAAGTGATTGACTTTAGAAGTCTTTCGTATTAAAATAAGAGCTTTTATACCATTGTCTTTTATTTATTGAAAACTTTGATTTGGCACACTTTAACACACAGTTTACTAATTCTGTTTCTGTTTTAAAACACAATCTAGGTCAGAATTCATAGGTGACTTTCCAGAGCGTTTATTTTGAACCTAGTTCTGGAAGTGCTTTAGAAACTTTTATTCCATTTTATTAATTTGCTTAGAAAAATACAATAGGTACTTTTCCTGTTTTTTTGGTGACATTTTTAAAATGATCTGTAACAAATAAAAGATGTAAGCGCGATATAGAAAATAATGTGTCCGTACCTGGTGTAGTTGGATACACAGTAGTTGGAAAGGCCGGGCCGTAGCCAGTGCTAGTTTTAAATTAATTAGTTAGGTACTTTATCATCTTCACAGGCACATCTGCCAAACCGTGAAATGTTAACAGAGCACCTATAAAACGTACCTGACCACTAATAACACTGGTCAACAGTGACTTTGTTGCCCTTGATATAAGAATGGTTCTAGGATGATTTTATGTTAACAATTATAAAACCACGATTGGTTTTGTGAAATTGGCTCTAGTTTTTTTAAATAATCGATATTTTTTGTGTATCCACTTTGCTGACCAAGTAAGAAGTTGGCCATTTTTAAATCAATACGAATTGACCATTGATGCTCGTAGTAATTCATTTTTTGCAAAACCAATCTAATATTCTTATATTCTTCTTTTAGTTTGGTTTAATGAGCAATTGGGATGGACGCATATCGGTTTCCATTCTGCAATAAAACACATTTTAAACTTCTTTTGCAGCTATAAATAAAGCGTCGCCAATCAGTAGGTTTATATTCAGATACACCCACGTCTAAAAGTAACTTCGCAATGTTATTACAATAGACAAGCTCTTTATCGTTACTGAAATATGGTAAAATCTCTTTTTTTCTTGTTCGATATGCTGTAATCGTTACTTCTGGTCTCAATAAATTCTTTTCCTTTAGTCTGGACGCAAATAGTTCCGATGCCTGTTTTGATAAATTCAGATCTCGTATCAAGTCGCTAAAATCATTTTGACAAAACAACTGTTGCTCTGACGTTTATCCTGCATAATCACTTCCACTTGTACAGACAGATTGTGTTGAACGCTGTGAACCTGGTAATACCATTTCTTCTGACTGTGTAAGCTCTGGTTGTGAGCCGTAAATAGGTCAAGGCAGTTCGTTGTGTAACACAGAACGTTGTACGGACTTTATATCAGGATATTCCCATGTTTTGTGCTGATTAAAACCTTTGACGTTTACTACACAAAAGTAGCAATTATCGATATGATTCGTGGGCTCCCTCCAGATCATAGGGATACCGAAGTCTAACCCTGGTCGTTCCTTTTTCTTTCACAAGCGCGAAGACTCAATACAAGATTTGCAAACCTTATGAAGAACTTATGACTTATCTTGTTTTTCGATTTGTACACCAAAATAAGCAGCACAAACCTCCTTTACAAAGTTTGTGATGTGTCGTCTCTGTTTTGCTGTTTTATACACACCACAAATGTAGCAAAATATATCAGGATGATATTTGGATCTTCTTCGTGATGAACTCATATTTCTATGAATAATTTTATTATAAGAATCAATAAAATAAAATATAAAGAAAGTTTTGATCATAACTTACCAAAATGCACGTTGTGTCCTTCAATCTTAATGAAAAATTACATACTTTAGCTGTCACATGAGGTTAGAGACGTCAGAAGAATCAACATTACATGAGCTGCCACGTGATGTACGGATGCGCGAAATGAATGCGCATTAAAGGCGTTTTAACACGTGAGCAGAGTTAAAATGTTAAATATTACTCGGACTTGCAGACAAACTCCATAACATAAAAACTAGAGCCAA